>JBCEWC010002748.1:0-32902 GCA_038996855.1 Solanum aculeatissimum
AATACTCATGATTCATATCTTTTACACATACGTGATTCATAGTCATGTGTTTTTAATTATACATGATTCATATCCTTGACACATAGGTGATTTATAGTCATGTGTTTTTATATGTATCTAACACAAATTATTATTGGTTCTTATCTGATCCACTGTGCAACACATTGGTGTAGTCTTCTACTATCTTCGAAAGAAGACAGAGCTTCCTAACAAGCTGGAAATCATACTAAACGAATAAATTTGAATGAATCTCGTCTGTCTGCTTCAAGACAAGGATGGATAAGGAGTAAGATGAAAATACCTAGCTTTAAGGACAAGGGACGTTGGTGTCGTTTGTGGCTGCTGGGCGCCATTATTGTTGTTGTACAGTATGGGCATGAGAAGACGAAAGGAGACGACGCGTGAGGCCTACTCTGTTGAGAAAAAAAGGGAAAGAAGAAGAAAAAGGAAAATGTGTGGGTTGTTTACAGTAGCCTTCACTTTTGTTAAAGGTCGAAGATCTGACCAATTTGAATTTTTGAAACGTATTATTGGTCTTTTTGTTGGGAATTTGATTATGATTAATTTAGCAAATTTTAAGGGATTGGAAGCTGAAACTACGCTACTTTTCGTTTAGATCGTAACTGAAACTACATATGATGAATCATCACCTACGAATCTAGTTTTTGGCGAATGGATCCGCACAAGGCTTATTTTAAGCGATTTTTGTAAATTTGAAAAGGGTTGGGATAAATTGAAATTTTCTCTTAACACTATGGGGTTTAGGTAAGTTACCCTAATTTAAATGGTAGGAAATTTTGGAGATTATGATAAAATAAGTTGTGTATTTATATAAAAAAAAAAATTTATTCAATTGTACTCATTTTTATAGTATAACTTTGATGAATAATTTTTTAAAACTATATTTGTGTTTCATAAATATATAGTATATATTTATCTTGTTGTGTAGTTTTTCCTTAAACCTTTTGGGCGTGGTTCTATCATTATTTTACTCATGTTCTTAAATTGTTTACAAGTCTTGAATTGATAAATTTTTTATATTTGTTTAATTATTCTAATTTATTACTTTTTTTCTCGATACGATTTCACGTACGTACACCTTTAAGAAGCCTTCATTTTGATAAATTACCTTAAATATTAATTATACAAGTTAAAAGAAATCGTGTTACGGACAGGTTCTTAACATGGGTGGTTAGATCTTATGATTCAATATGGAGAAAGACAAGGAGGAAATAAAATGGAGAAAAAAAAACTCGAAAATTTAATTTATAAAATTGAGACAATAAGTAAATACTAATTTGCAATCAATAAATCATAATCGACACAAAGCAAGAAAAGCATTAATTCTTTCCACTAATAAAGTATAAAAATTAGAGATACTAGTAAAGTATATATTATTAATTAGCTCACACTACATTTGCTTACATGGTAACAACATAGTAGTTAATACTTATATAGCTAAGGATTATATATATATGATATGGACCTGTTCTAAATTAAAACTCAAAAAAGAGAAAGATTAACTAATTATACATATGGCTATAGGCATATTTGCATTTTTAATTACTACAAAAAAAAATTGAGTTTAGTGAGTTGGGACAAGAAACCTAGGGAGACCTACTTTATAACCAAATTTCTTAACATCTTCTTGGACTTGTTGTCTGAATTCTCTAAAGGTAAATCTTCTATAAACAGAAGGCTCAAAACAGCTTCTTATTTCTGTATCATAGGATGGGCATAAGAAAAATGCTGTGGAGAATCTCTCTTTAGCTTTGTTTGCAACAACCCTATGCTCAACACTTTTATAAACACCATTGCTGCAAGCCTGCATAGTCAGACATTATTACTTCATTTAGAGTGAATATTTTTCGAAAGGATTTAAGTTATATGCGCTGATTATACAAATAATTTATATGTTATTAGTATAATTTAATTTGTTATAGTAGTATATACTAACATGTTATTTATCATTTTCTCTAGGTTGTTCATCTAATGCTTGTTTAGAGGGTGTCAAATGAGCTTATAAATACTTTTTGACTTATCTACAAGTTTGGTAATATCAGAAGTAGACAAAAGTCACAAATTGGTCATCTCTAACTTACGGTTTTCCAACTTATATGAAGCATTTTAAATTTAATCAACATTTTATGATTTTATGCCAAATATTTTTTTGTAAACTTTGAAAGACTCTTCCTAAAACATAATTTCTAATTATTTCTCTATTCTATCTTCACCATTCACCCTTTTTAATATAAAGATATTCTTAGATTTATGCTTTTTGAAATTGTTTTAAGGACATTTCAGTCATTTTAATATAAAAAATATATTACTTATCAACATATTTTTTACCATATCCAAATGAGTAGTTGCTTATATATAAGATCAACTTCAACATTTGTGTTTATCAACTAATCCAAATGGGTTCTAAATAGAGTCCCATACAATTAACTTTCAACACCTGACCTGGTTACATAATGTATTAATTGATTTAATTCCGAGTGATTTGCAAATTAAATTTCTCAGTATGTTATAGCTTTGTGAAAGTGATCAGTCAAGAGCATGTAACTAAAGAAATAGTTAATTACAAATAATTACCTGAAACAAATCTCCAATGTTGATAATGAGTGCTTGAGGATTAGGCTTAACAGATATCCATTTCCCATCTCTTACTAACTGCAACCCTCCAATGTCATCTTGATGCAATATTGTGAGGAAGTCACTGTCAGTGTGTGGCATTAATCCAAACACTTGTGGATAAATAGGGCATGCTGGATATCTATTCATTCGAACGTAACAAGTGTGTGGCAAACATGTTTCTCTGAAATATTTAGACTTAAATCCCATTCTCTCTGACAAAATTCTTGCTAAATTATGAGCTAATTCAGACACTGTTGTTGCAAACTGTTCCAGTGTGGAGCTGAAAGAGTTCATCCAACAAGGAAAAGAAAAAGAGGTACAGGTATCAGTATCATGCAAATATATATACACTCAGAAGATTCTTTAAGCATGCATACTCAATGTAATTTAACCTTGTACAGTATGCTAGTAGTTATTACATAGGAATAGAGTCGAAATTAGAATTTGAAGCTTATGAATTCAAGCCCTTTTAAGTTAATGACTTTTAAAATTAGCAATAACTTGCCTATAAAATGAATTTCTTAAGATAAATATAGAGTTGGGACCTAAGTTAACTATATATTGGATTCGTCTCGACACCTCCTCATGAGATTAATTACCGGATTGGCTGTAAAAACCTCAGTAAACAAAACAAAATGAAACTGAGTGAGTATATATTTAGTTCAACGGCTTTGGTAAATACTAGTATATGAGGAGTACTAATGGGAGTTTGAAAGATAAAGGATCTTATAACTTAGGTCTTGGTTTCTTACTGCAAATATTTCAATCATTGAGTAAAAACATGTTTAGAGAAACTGCTTAAACCAAGAAAGACTCATACAATTTTTATAAAAAAAATTTAGTTTGGGTAATGGACTTTAATTTTAATATCCTACTTGGCAAGTTCAATATCACCAATTGGTACGTTAGTTATACATATTTTTAATTTAAAATAAAAAAAACTCAGTAAACAAAACAAAATGAAACTGAGTGAGTTTATATTTAGTTCAATGACTTTCGTATATAAGGAGTACTAATGGGAATTTGAAAGATAAAGGTTCTTATAAGTTAGGTCTTGATTTCTTAATTCATAATTATAAAGATCTAAATAAAAAACAAAATGAGCAGTGTTCTCTAATGACATAATTAATTACCGCTTCACATAATTATTGTACTCTAAGGTAATCCTGGTGGGCTGCAACATAATTCGTGTTTGACAGCAGAAAAATTGCTGTATGGTTATTATTTAACCTCATTTTCTATGTTCCAATTAGTGATAGCACTACTTATTCTCCGGTCGAACAAGACTTTAATTTGAATTGGGCCACGTGTCCTCTCCTCCTTAAAGACGAAGAAGTACGTGGTCCAAAACAAGATTCTCTAAGTCGGCAGATCCCAAATTAAACTTTCTAAAACTAGGAACTAACTTTGAAAAAGGAAGGAAATACTTCATCCCTCTTTTATACTATTTTGGGATATTTAAAAATATTTGTTATTTAGTTCCTAATTAATCCTTAGGGCAGGGCGGGATAGATTTATATTTTTCAAGATATTATATTTATTATATTCAAAAGGAAATAAATAAAAATGAACGAAGGAAGTAGCTTAGAATCCAATATTAAAATGCTGTCAATTCTAAACCGACTTTAAAAGCGGACAACTACTCCGACCCATTATAACTTCCTCGGATCCATATTATAGGACGTTTTCATTTAAATAGATACTTCAAGAAATTCACTCACTCCTAAAATACAAAATAGATTTTTATGAAATTATTCTTAATTAATTAAATAATACCTTTTGAATATAGTTCAGCCAATCCAAGTCTGACTTTTGTTGACCCAAAAGAAAGATCGAAGACTGATTTCTTTCTATTAGAACTCCTTATAAGAGGTGTTTTTGATAATTTAAAACGAGTTCTACATCATTAAATCTATCTAGTACTCTCTTTGTCTATCTTTACTTTTCCGTTATACTATTTTATGATGTCCAACAATACTTGTCCAGTTTATAAAATTAAAGTAATAATTTTATATTTAGTTCCTAATTTACCTTTATCATTAATTATAGTCATTTCCCTATAATATTTTTCAATATATTTTATTTATTATATTCAAAGAATAATTTGATAAAATTACTCTCATCATGTACTATTTCTTAATCTTTGTGTCAAATTAATAGTGGACAAATAAAGATGTACGGAGGGAAGGAGTACTAAAGGAATTAAGATTTGTTGGCTACTTAAGGAATGAATATATAAAAAATATATATATATTTGCAGATCTCTACAAAGACCATAAAACTAGAAAATAAAAATAAAAAATAGTGTTATCAGTGAATTACCTGAGAGTGGTAGGAGGATGATTTGAATTGGAGATATCCGTGAGAGGTACATGGAAAGCTTCAGACCAAGAAAGCTGTTGAAGACATGTAGCTGAAGGACTTCCCCACCGGTAACTCCCCGCCGATAAATTGCTTTGTTTATCATTCATTTTCTCATGAAATGGCTTCTTGAATAGCTTGATTTGTTCCTTCCTCATTTTGGACAATACATCTTGTGAGATTCCATGGTTCACTACTTGGAAAAAACCCCATTCTTGTGAAGCTTCTGCTATCTGTCTCTTGCATTCTTCTCTCTCCATTTCTCTTCCCTTTAGTAGTTCAAGATCTATCAAAGGCAACTCACATTCTTCCACAACAAACAGGTTGTCGTACTTTATTTTTGAAGCACCCTTTCCAATTCCTACATCCTCAAAAAGTTTCTTGTATGTCTCTTCAAAAGGAGGATCACACGACTCTTCCCTCCTTATAATTTTCTGCAAATAAAATTATGGTTACTACTTAGTAATTAAGCAGCAATGATTAGGGACCTAATAATATACCAACACGATAGGGACCCATGTGCATTAAACTAGGCAGGTTTAATTTTAAATTATTCAAGATTCAAGCATATGATATAATTGATTTACATGGTTTTACCCAACAACTCATGTATACAAATATGATTTATGTTTTTTAAAAGTTTTCCTTCAACTACCTACTATACAATACTCTCTTAATTCCCAATGTATTAAAAATTCTCTATTTTTTTTTCTGTTATGATTTGGGAGAGAATTGAAGGGGAGTAGTAGGACGTTAGGTCGGTAGGGTTAATATTTACTTTATATAAATATATATAAAAAGACGTGTTTCATTATTCCGACAACTCTTGAGTAACCACCTAGGTGATCTGGCCCAACATGATTCACAAATTATATATGCAATATTGTACTAATGGATGAATCTAAATTAATTTGGCTGGTAAGTGCGAGGTACATTTGTAAACCTCCGAGTTAATATCTTAGATTGTCATTCAATTACTCTCTCTCTTTCAAAAAAATGATCCATATTTTTTTGTGGTAAAACTTTAATTTCAGCTTTTCATGTGACATGTTTAAGATCACAAGATTAAAAGATATTTTGATATATTTGACATAATTTTAATTTAGGATCACAAGATTGAAAAGCTTTCTTTGTTCTCTTAAATTTCATGTCAAGTCAAACTAGGTTATTATTTTTCAAACGGAGGGAGTACTAGTTTTTTTTTTCCAGGAAAGCTTATTTAACTTTTTTTTTGCCTCAAAGTTACTCAACTACATATTCTTTTCACAGAAAGTTGAGTGACTTTCTAAGAAAAACTATAATTGGATGATTTTCTGTGAGAAGATTTCTATAAAAAACTATAATTGAATGACTTTCTATGAGAATAATTCTTAATTGAATGACTTTGAATTTAGAAAACAAAGTTAAATTAATTTATGTGAAAAAAAGTATTAATTGAGTTATCATATGAAATATTAAATCAGAAAGCTCCCCCCTTGAGGCTTTGAAGTGTGGTAGAGATTTAAACAGATCTTTTATCGTACATAAGCTGAGCAGGTGCAGTAAAGTACAATTAGTGTCATTGTATTTTCATTTCACAATTGAATTGACTTGTACTATCAGTACTCACTCGTTATATTGTTTATGTGTTCGACTATGCAAGTTCAATCACAAGAAAATAATTACTTTCTTTTTTTGGGGGGTTTGTCCAAAAAATAATATCATCATATTCTAATTGAAAATAATTTTACTTAAAATTTTTTTTTAATTTTTAATGAGATTCTCAATCACACAAATATCAAAAAATAATTTTAGACCACAAGTTTCAAAAAATTTCCTTTTTTTCTTAAATTGATGTTATTGGGAACTTGTATAGCTCACACGCTTTGGCTCTACCCATGAATTATCCATATCGTGACAAGTCAAAGAGAGCCACATAAAATAGAACAGAGAGAGTATTATAGAAACTCCAGCTTGGTTAACAGATATAGTATATAGATTTTCAATATGAACCAATTATTTCTTGTTAACTCAAAGTTTATGATTAAATACTGCTATAGGGCACAAGTCATGTGATCATATCCCAAGTAAAAGCTCTCCTCTGGCACCAAATTAAAATAATAGGGTGTCATATGGAAGGTAACAATTGTAAACTTTTTAAATGATAATAAACTATACTATAAAAAAAATTATTTTTGTTCAAGAAATCACTATGTTTCCAGAGAAAAAGGTTCAATAGCTATTTTCATTGATATTTTGAAAGAATTGGTTAGAAAAAGAAAAAAAAATAGTACAATAATATTTTCATATGAAAAAATCAGAAAACTTTGTATTAGTTCAGGTGAATCAACTCCCCAGGCGTGCATTTCTTCAGTAGGAAATAAGCGGAAAAATCATATATTCTATAGCCCAAACATCCCCTGATTTAGGGCGGATAAAACCTATGTTTATGCTAAAGAAACATAATACTCTACAATATATTGATACCCTAACACAATCTTGCACTAAAATATGTTCAAGAAGCTACAACGTGACAGCTAGCTTGATCAAAAAAAAATTCTCTTTCAGTTTCTACTGTTTTTTAGAGAAAGTTTTCGTTCTTAAAAGCAAAAAGGATTTAATTGCAGAAAGAGGTATGTGGCAAAGTTTGGTCTGATGTAATTAATTAATCATTGTTTCTTACTTGGTTTGGCTGCTGCGAGAAGTTTGTAGAATTCACCATAATTTTTCCCTCCAAGGAGCAATATATATATTTAATGTCCTGTGTAACAAAACACAAAAACATAAAGATCAGAGGGGGAAAAGAAGAAGAAGAAGAAGAATGGAAGGAAGTAGCTAGGTAGTTGCATGGCAATGCAGAAAAGAGAGTATAAGAATCTTGTAATTATAAAGAATTTAATGATATACATAGTTTAGGAAACAAAAACAATAAGAAGGTGGTAACTACCAGATTATAGAAACTTGAGAAGAAATGAGGGGGGCTGGTGGCTAAGTACATGGAAAGATTGGATATTTTTATAGTGAAAAGAAGGACATAATTGGAAATATGAAAACTTGTAAGGAAAAGAAATCAATGGCATTATAGTAAAGGATTGAATGTTTATGCATAGAAGAAGAACACGCGGCTCATAATTCAATCAGAGAAATACATTTTACCTTTTTGAAGATATGTCCATCTTTCCATATATTGCCATATTACTTTTGATTGAAAGGGTTTTTGTAGGAGGGGGCAAATCCCTTTTCCCTTTCCCTTTTTTCTTTTTTCAAAGATAAAACAAATTTAACTTTTGTTTTGCACCTTATTACTCCTATAATATTCAAGATGCCAATCATTTCCATTACCCATAATTATTCAACCAATAATATCACTATCCTTGTAGAAACCAATCTTAATTTTACTAACACTATTAATTTAAAAAGATAAATTAAGAAAAAACACAACAATCGTTGTATCTGTTTGCAATAAATTTCAAAATGATAGAAAATAAGTTGCAATCACAAATTAAATACGAAAAAAATAAAATTTTATTGATAAACGAAGTGGTACAAATTTGTTTCTACCTTGATTCTTCTCTTTTGAGATTTCTCCATGATTCGAGGGTCGTTGATTTTGACCTCATGATGATCTCTTTATAAATATCCCCAGAATTCATAGAATATTTATAGGGATATTTATGATATAACTCTTTTAAAAAACGTAATACCCTTTATAGCATATAAGTTAGGATTTAGAATAAAGTAGCGGTAGAGTTCCATAAAAATTTAGTGTCTACACTCTACAGTATCACTTAAGAGTGATAAGAAAAAGAGTTGAGAGAAAACTTCGGTACCGGTAACTTCTCTTTGAAAACTGTACTATATCTATCTTCTCATTCTCTTAAATTCTCAAGTTCTTGTGAAAAGATTTTATTAAAGTTTTTTCCCAAAAGTAAGATCAAATTTTCATAATAGGCAAGTGATCATAAACTATAATTATTTTAATGTAATTCATATTTTATAAATATGCGATTACATTATTAGTTAATTTATCCGTCTTTAATATGTTTTGGGATATAATTTATCTTATTTACTCGATGAAGGACATGTATCTAAATAAGTGAAACTATTTTATTTTTTATGACAAATGAAATTAAACCATGATTCATTTCATTTGGCTGTCATTCTTCCAAGTGTTGCCGTGATTTTATATTATTGAGTAATAATTTCATGTCTTTAATTTCTCACACTTTGATTCTGATATTTGAGTCAGGAACAGGGCACATGATAAATTTCTGGAATTGGACCCAAACATGCAACAACTTGAGGGGGCAGAACTTAATTATAAAAATTTAAATAAAAAAGAGAAAAGATAAACTATACTGTATTTTGAGCTAAACAGCAGAAACATCAATTCTGTATCAATGTCGGCATTAGTTAGGAAAAGGGGAAAAAAGAACACGTGGCAGCATATGGGAAATACAAATCACATGATTAGTTCGAATTCCACGTCGGCAAGTTGTGCTAATTAGGAATTGGTAGCAGGCTCAGAATTAAAGGGCTTCCATGTGCACTGCTTTGATGTAAAAAAGGTACACACACTGAACCATTATTTATTATAACCATACCCTATAATAAGGTCACCAACTAAAAAAAGTACTCCCTCCGTCCAATTTTACTTTGCCCCTTTTGACTTGACACAGGAATTAAGAAGTAGTAAATGATAGGGGTAATTTCTCTTTATCTTTCGACTTTCATTTCTCAATTCACACTTATTACTTAAACCCAACACGTCATTCTTGATCAACTATGAAAGATAGTACATATAATTTATCTCATCCAATTTGATACATAAGAATCTAGAAATTGTATGTAATGTGTGATCGTGTTAGAGAAATACACATGTCCTTTATTGTTTGGGGAAAGGTGTCCAAAATGATTTATAATTTCAAGGATCGCTCCATTAATTCTATTAAGTCTTTCATGGTATCAGAATCGACAAGTCCATTTGCCCAATTGTTCTCTCAATGTCTTCATCAATTGCTCTGAACTAAATTTCTCTCAACTCTATGCTTCTTTTTCTCTCTCAAATTCCAGCCCATTGAGCCTCAAACTTTACCTTAGGCCCACTTATTCACCTGTTAAGTCATATTCCAGTGATTGGGCAAGATGAGGAGAATGTATTGAATGCTCAGAAAACTCAGCTACATTTTAAAGTAAAGTTACACAGTTAATATCTCATATTAAGTTTCAATTGAGATTAAATTATATCGTAATTTTTTATTTTGCACTTGTCTTATTTTTGATGGACAAAAGTTATCTTATTAGTGAAAAATAACTTGATCTTAGCTATTAAAAAAATGAAAGAAGAATTAGGAAAACCATAAATTAATTTTTTGATAACATATTTTAGCCCCCTTTTCTATTGAGCTCCTCACATCAATGTCAATGGTGATTGAAAGAACTTTCTGGTGGAAAAGACAAATTGGTTCCCAAAGGTTTTGACTTTCTATTGGTGGTTGAAAGAACTTTATGATTTTAATTCAATTGGACATGTATCACCCCAAGAATTAAAATGGATGCATGAACTAAGATTTGTTAAAAATACAAGTCAAATACAAACATAATTTGTACAATTAATGTTGACACTACATGTCTAATTACCTAAAGGTCTATTTGAAAAGTTATTCCGGTGATTAGATTATAGTTGCTCATATAATTATTTGATCAGTAAATAATTAGTGTAATTGTCATCAGATAATTATACCATGAAATTTTGAGGAGTTGATTTTAGATTGTGAATTGTTAATTATTTATATAGTGTAATTACAAGCTGATTATTTTTTATTATTTTTTATTTTAATGTTATTTATATTTTTGTTGTTCTAACATCTTCAAAAAATATATTTTTTGTTTTATATTATTTATATTTTATTTCATTCTCATTCTCAATCGTTACATCATGTGATTTCACATCATTTTTCATGTTATCTGTTTTTTTAATTTATTTTATATTTTTTTCATTAGTATGATTTCATTAGTACTTTAATTTTTTTTATTAAAGTAAAATTCTCTGTTGAATAAGGTTATCGACATAAGTTTTTTTTCTTTTAAATCATATTTATATACTTTATATTAAAATTTGATATTAGAAAATTATGTTAAATTTTTTGTTTTGAATTTAAAATTTATATTATATATTCACTTTTTATTTGTTTTCGTACAAATTATTTATTTTTTAGTTAGAATTGATAGATTATCTTTTTGTCAAATATTTTACTATTTTTTTGTCAAAAAGTTTCTTTTATATTTATAATGCTAATTTTTTTTGTGAAACCCGTGCTTCATGATATTCATAAAAATCTTAGATTTTTAGTTTTTATAATTGATTTAATTAAACTATAGCAATTTGAAAAACATAAATTAATCATGTTTATAATATTAATTAATATATTTTTAATAGATAATATATATAAAATATTTAATATTATTTATAAAGACTCTTCTTGTCTGATAGGAATTTTTAATTTTTATTTTGAAATTTCATATAATATTATGAGTGTACTTGTGCAATCAAATACCAATATACATCACTTTCAAGTTTCAAGTATTAAATGACTTTTGAAAACCTAAAAAATGGGATAAGCAAGAGATATGTTAGTTGTTGGCGCATCGTTCTATTTTATCACCAATTCTAATCAAGGAGTCTCATCAATCTAGTGATGTCAATTTTATAGAACTTGATTAGGACTCCTGAAAGGTTTACTTTTTGTATTATAAATAATGCCATTTATATGTGGGGACTAAATCATCATTGGAAACGATTTTTCTCGAGACATCAAATCACAAACTTGGTGGCCCATGAGTAACGTATTAGCGTAAATTACCTCATTCTCATGAAAAATTGCATAATACAATTTATTTTATTGTCAACTCATTACTATTTTTTAAAAAATATAATAATTTTTTTTCTCATTTCTTTCTTATTACATAAATATATTAATAGCCTTTGAAAGTGATAGCTAATTGTCAATCTCTTGCCAAGTTGCCTTGATCAAGAGATGATACATGAACAGTTAACTAGCATGTACAAGAGATGGTACATGATACCTATTTACAATACTTTTAGCCTTTTTATATTATTTAAAATCTAATTGTGTTGTAAATGTATTTTTTTTAAAAGTTTTAATGTGCCATGATATCAATTAGGAGAGAGATTTGCATTAGTTAAGTATATTGTGAGAAAAATATGAATAGTCGAGCGATATTGTGATTCCTAAAGAAACAAAATTAATTTTAGGAGGCATTGCTATTTTTTAAATGACTTAATTCGGTGAGAAATAATGTTTTGTAAGAGAAAATTTTGAGTGATTTATAATTAGAAAAACTTTTATTTCTAATAGCAACGTTATATTCAACACTTGCAGATTTAAAATTCTAAAATATAAAATTATTTTAATTGTTAATACATATCTTTGATTTAAATTTAGATTTAATGTCGAATCAAATTGAGGATTTAATATAAGAAAAAGAAAAAATGGTTTGTTTCGATTGAGGGTCATACTTCACAAAGGAAAAATCAGTCCTCTGGTTGGGGGACTAGAGAATTTAAAGATGCGTTATCTGAAAGGCAGAATTGGGTCCCCCGGTTAAACATGGAAAGCCTCCAAGTTTATCTCCACTAGGCCCCAATGTTCTGCTTTGCCGACGTACTGTCGGGACTTTCCTTTCCTTTCAAATTACTTATCTCAAAATTAATTATTTATTTAATATTTTTAATTAAATATAATATAAAATAATCTCATATTTTATCCATTTTAAGGTGTTGTTTGCTTTGAAATACTTTAGAATTAGTAATTATTGGCTTTGGAGCTAAAATGACCATTTTTTAAAATTAAAATGTGTCCTTGATTTTAAGTGACGGCAAATGGTTGTTTGCTCAATTAACTTTTTTTTTGGGCACTGAAATCGCTCGAGTGAGTCATCTAAAAAATCGAATCGAAAAAAATGTTATTAGTTTATTATTATTGGGGTATCTGATTAATACTTTCTCCATTCATAATTAGATGTCAAAAAAATTTTAATTTGGTTTTCATTTTTACTTGTCAATTTTTAGAATTCAAGATAAGACAAATTATTTTTGCCTATTCTACCCCTAATTTATTTACCAAATTAGACCCCTAAAGCTTTTTACCCCTAATTTATTTACCTGATTAATAGGGGTAAAGTGATAATTCTTAATAGGTGTGTCATGTCAAAACTTGACATATAATTGTGAACGGAGGGAGTATGTTTTTAATTTTTTTTTTAAAATTATTGAATTATCGGTTCGATTTCGATTTTTTGTATTAGATTATTGGCTAAACCGATAACTCATTAAGACTATAGTAATTTACTACTTTATCCTTTCATAAATATTAACTATTAATAATTTAATATCACTTGATACTAAATAAAAAATTTGTAAGTCATGTATTTGCTTGGTTTTCAATGTATAACCCTTGTGTTGGAAAGTAAATTAGAATATGAGATCAAATATTGCATATTATTAAACTTAGGTGTTAAATTAATTCGTTTGTTTTATTGTATCTCATCGTATTATGTCAAATTGTTCGAGGAGTTATATATTTATTTTATGAGTATTTTCTTATTGATAAACCGAAAATCGAACCATTAAAGATAAAAAAATATCTTATTGATTTAGCATATTTAAAAATTAAAAATCGATAAATTAGATCAATAATACATAAAATTAAATCGAATCAACCATTGCATACCCTAATTCTAGCGATATTCTCATTCAAAAGAATTGTTACATGCATGGTTTTAATATTTAGAGGTGAGTTGTGTTTTGTCAAATTATATATTATAAAAAAGATAGATATATATTTCCTTAAATTTCACGTTTCTGTCTCATACAAAAAAATTCAATCTATGTCCTCGTATTCTTGTTATTTTACGGATCGTTTGGTAGAGTTTATAAGAGTAATACTAAGTAGAATGTATTAATAATATTTGTATTAATTATATATAAAATATACTTATATGCATTATCTGGTTTGATGCATTAAAAATATTACTTCCGTCCCTTATTATATGAGCGCTTTCCATTTTACATGGTTGTTAAGAAATTATTAATATACTAGTAGGTTTTACCATTTTACCCTTCATTTATATCAATGTACATTAAATTAAGTTAGAAAAAATAATTAATACACTAATTAATGGTGGGGTAAAATAGAAAAAAAATAATTAATTCTATCCTAATTTAGTAAGTGTCATATAATATGAGACAAATATTTATAAAAAGATGTCCATATAATATTGGATAGAGGTAGTAACATGCATTACATAAAAAAATTTATTTACAAAGATACCCTCCACAATTATGATAGAAAAGAGGTAAAAAAAGGTTTCGAGGAGCAATTGAGTTATTAATACCTAAAAATTCGTAGTATTAATAATACACACCTCAATAAATAATAGAATATACTCCCTCCGTTCACAATTAGATGTCAAGAAATCTCTAATTTGATTTTCATTTTTACTCGTCAATTTTGAGAATCCAAGATAAGACAAATATTTTTTACCTATTCTACCCCTAATTTATTTACCAAGTTAGACTTTTTGAAAATATTGAACTTTTTGAAAATATTGAATAACTAAGTCATCTTTAGAGTACCTAGAAACTTAGAAAATGACATAATACATTAACATACCGCCATGTCAAAATTTGACATCTAATTGTGAACGGAGGGAGTATTTCTTTTCTTTTTGCGCTGTTTGGATAATTTTATTTTATTAAAACCAAAAAAAAAAATTCCAGCGATGAAGAATTATTGAATAGTCATTATTTGTCTAACAAAAGGATACTATTTCTTTTTAAACAGCAAATCGCTCAAAGTTGAGCGATCTATTGAAAAAATAAATAAATAAAGGAAAACGCTAAGGGTTGAGCGACTTAATTAGTGATAAAAAGTATTAGTTCTAATTAGATAAGCGACTGTCAGTAAAAATTAGGGACAAGTCACTCAAAGTCAAGTGATTTACCCATTTTGATTAAATGAAGAAAGAAATGGCTCTTTATGTATTTAATTAGAAACAGTGGTCATTTTGACTCAGGATTTAGTAATTATTCATGCATATCTATATTTAAAAAAAGAAAAAAACTTAAAAATGTAGTTTAACCCATTTATAAATTTATCCAAATATCCTCTAAATAAGGCCTAACCAAATTTAGCGCTGTACCATATTAGTTCATCCAACAAATGTGTCATTCTGCGACGTTAAATTTAAGGAGTAGTATTTTTCTAAAATATTATGGCAGTACTTTATGTTTGGCTAATGTTTTTTAGGAAAAGAAAAACTGTTGCAATTTTGAAAAATTAATTTGACTAAAACTTAATTAGATTGCATTAACTCAATTATTTAAATAAATATGACAACTAAAAAGACTACGAAAGTAGTAATTTTTTTAGATTCTAACAAATGATTTTTACTAGGTATTACTTTAAACACTTATATTTTTGTATAAACTTGTTCAAAATAAATAAGACTTTGACTTTTCAGAAACTTGACAAATAAAGCCGTTTGATAAACAGGTGAACTCACAGTTTTTGCCCTTTCATAGATGCAAAAAAATTAATAGCTAATGAAGCAGTTGATTCCAATTCTACTGTTTTAATACAAAATATATTTATACAATTAATATTCATCACTACCATAAAATAAAATAATTCTCTATTTTATCATAAGATTATTTATTATCTCTTATCCCTTAAATGTAGCAGTGCCAATTAGGGGTGATAAAATTAAACTCAATCCATTCAACAAGTTGAAATAATCCGTCCAATTATTAGTTCAATCCATCTTAATTAATCCATTTGAACCCATTTTAAATTGGGTTGATGTGCACCCCGAATTGACTCGAGAAATCTTACCAGGCCAAAATATTTTTAAAAAACTTTATTTTTAATTTGATATATTTTATATAGTCATAATAAAGAAAAATGTAATTTAATTAAGTACTAAAATATTGAAAAAGAACAAATAAAATAAGTAAAACTTAGTAAAAGTTGGATCGGGTTGGATCTTGACCTGTTCTCTAACCCATTACTCAACCCGTTTTGACCCAACTCATTTTTATCCAAATAAATTCGAATTGAATTGGATCTTGACCTATTTATTATCTTGACTCGTTATAATCCATTCAAATTTAATCCAACCCACCTAACTGCGACCTCTACTGCCAACGACCACTATTTAACAACCTTCACTAGTCTCTACTACTAACCGCATTTATCATGAGCTTCCACGTATTTATGCAAATTAGTATTTGCTCCAATACTTACTTTATAAATGTAATACTTATTAGTGATTTATGTAAATTTTATATATTATTACTATAGGCTGAAAAAGCAAATAATTTTAATATTCATTCATTGCTCAATTCTAGATATAGTGTGTTTAATTTTCCACTATACACTCAAATTGATACATTTTAAATTTTAACAAGACAAGGGGACCTTAGACACCGCCCAGTGTTAAAGAAATATCTAGACTTGTCTGCTATGTTATTAGGCTCATTGATTTGGCGGTCAATCATTAGGAGTCCCAAAAGATTCCACCTTAATGTTGTAGTAACATCTTTTCATTTTTAATATATCACAAAAAAAATATTATTTTATGTGATTTTTTTTAAAAAAAAAATCTGTCTTGAAAAAAATATTACTGAAAATAATTTAAATTTTAAATTTTTTATCTTTATTTAAATAATTTTTAATTATACACATATTTAAGAACTATTTTAAACCACAATCTTTTAAGTTTTTTCTTTTTTTGAACATTATGTCTAAGTAAAAAATATCAAATAAAATGATAGGACAAAACTATTACACTGTCTTTTGATTTGGCCAAAATGAACAAAGTTTCTTTCACGATTTGTCCTTTAGTCATTCGAATGGTTATGGGAGTATTTCATTTTCTTCTATTGATACTGTATCAACTTTGTTTGCTAACATTAATTTTATTATTGCTATCTTATGTTAAATAAAATATTTGGACATTTTAGTTGAAAATGAAAGTGAAGTAGCTCGTCGACATGGCTAATACTGCTTGTCGACAGTGCTAACACTGCTCATGATTTTTTTGAGAAAATACTTTTATAAACAATAATTGGACATCCCTAATCGCAATCATAGGATAAGGTGGGTTCTATGTATAATGATTTGCTAATTAATGCATAAAAAAGCACAATCTTTCAACTTTCAAAAGTATTATATTATATATAAGAAATATGTAAATAAGCAACTCTCCGTCAATATATTTGATTAAGATGTTTGCTTCTTCTCCTTTATTATATGGAGCCTACAAGAATATTTTGTGAGTTTTTTTAATTTAATCTTTTTAAGTCGGTTGTTTATTGATGTGTCTGCTTCAACTATGACTTTACAGTATAACCCCTAAAAAATTATTTTTAAAGACAATTGTTTATTGACGTGTCTGTTTCATTTACTTGATTATATCTCTTCAACTACTTTAACTATGATTTTAAGATATTATCCCTAATAAATCATTTTTCCAGATGTAATCTTACAATATCACCCTAATCAATTATTTTAAGTCATGTAAATACTAGAATTAGGATAAAACAAACACAAAATCATAAATTAAGTCTTTTTTTAAAATCGAACAAATAAAATTAAATAACCATTTTAATATTTTTCAATGATTATATTTGTGTCAAAAGTTTATGTATATTACTTGAAATAATGTAAAAAGTACTATAGGTCTAAATAATTATCAATTTAAAATTTTGATTCTTGAAATTTTATCGGTGCGACATAAATTGAGACAGAAAGAGTAACATATATTATTTAAAATCTATGTAAAATATACGATAAATCACAACAATTAACAATTTAAAATATTCAAGAAAAGGTAAAATATTGATTAACTCTCAAAATTTTATATGTACAACATAAATTGAAATAACATAAGTAACATATTGTTCGCAACAAATTTTCATGAAACACAGAGAATTAATTGCAATTAAAATAAATAAAATAAAAGATAATTTTATTGATGAATCCTTAGTGAGTACAATTTCGTTGTTCTCTTGATTCTTCTCACTTGATGTGTTTCGTTAATTCGAGGGTCGATAGTAGCGTAATTCTCGAATGTAGGATGATGTAGACCTCCTTGAGATGCGTTTGGATCTCTGAGAATATCGACAAAACTTCAGGTAGTTTGTGTTGTAGTTTTTCTCCAATGCTTGCAGAATGTCCTCAGAAAATTATGTAACCCTCCTATTTATAGGTGTAGGAGGGAGGCAGTCCAAATGTGGATGAACTCTCTTGCCTTCTTCTGATTGGTTCTTGTAAGTTATCAAACTTATCGATCACAAACACTATGTGATAATATTAATTTTTGATTGGTTGATAAACTTTGATCAGGATTGCAACATCATGAGAATACATGACATTTTCTTGTTGGTTTTGAACTTGATTGAAATGTCAAGTCATCTTGACACGTGGTATAAGTTTAAGCGTCAAGATGAAATGAAACTTAGATTTGAGATTAATAAAATGGACTAATTAATTTGTGAAGCCCAAATAAATTATTTTACCTAAATGATCATGAATTTAAATTCAAATTTTGTATGAATTTAATTCACTAAAATTTATATGTCTACACATATATTATTTAAAATTAACATAAAATGTTATATAAGTCGCAATAATTAACAACTTTAAAAATCGATCAGCACCATATAAACCGAGATAAAAAAAACAAATATTTGGCCCGTGCTAGCACGAGCCATTGTAACTAGTATATATATAAGCAAATTAGCAGGCAATTCTCCGTCAATATTTCTGCTTATTCTCCTTTATTATGTGTGGTCTATAAAAATATTTTATGGGATTTTTAATTTAATCATTTTAAGCAACTGTTGATTGATGTGCCTACTTTAACTATTTGATTTTATTATATCGTTTCTATTAATTATTTCTTTAGTTGCTTCAATTCTAATTTTACAATATTACCCAAATAAAAAATTTCAACTATAATTTTACTATATCACTCTAATCAATAATTTTAAGTCATGTAAATATTAAAATTAGGATAAAATAAGTCTTGTGAACAAACAAAATTAAATAACTATTTTAATATCTTTTAATGATGGTATTTGTGTTAAAAAAAATACTTGTGAAACTCCTTTCTTTACATCATAGCTGTGAGTGTTTAAGTTTCTGATATTTGCTTCTTGTACTTTAGTTAAATGGAATTAGTGTTTATTCTTAAGAGTTCAAGGTGAAGTTTTCGACTAAATATGGAATAAAACGGGTCAGGGACTGATCTGTTAAAACTGGGAATTAATTTTTCTAGTCACATTGTTTTTGTTCTGACAAGAATGTTGATTATATGCTCTCAATAGGTAGAAGAGTTCCAAAGATAGTTTGATATATCAGTGAGAGTAGAATTTGTTGCTCATTTAGTCAGACTTCTCTTTCGACCTTTTACTATGAATATTTTGGGTGGGATGGTCTCTTTTATTTCAAATGTTTTGACCCCCCTTTCCTGTTGCTTGAATAGTTTGTCTCAAAAGCTTCATTGTTTATGTTCTCTGCATCCATGTTAGTATATTGGCTGCCAACTTAATTCTAGTGACAATTGTTAATTAGGAAAAATGGCACTTATTTTTGAAAAATTTAGTTAATTACTTAATTAATTTAAGTAAAATCAATTTTTTTTAAATACAACAGAGTCGCCACTGAATTTTTAAAGAAAAATTAATTTAATTTTAAAATATAACAGAAAAGTTTTAAAATTTTGAAGAAAATGGGTAAGGGATTCAATTTCCACTTTAAAAAGAAATTAATCCCTTAAAGTGGCCGCTTAATTGCAATTGACCGACGATTAGGAGAATTGACTAACTTCGAAAAACAAGACTTTGAAGAAAATATTTAAGAAATTTTTCCAAGGCATTTGAAATCTAAAGAATGAGTTCTTTAGAATTGACTAAATTTCTCAAGAAATTCACAAGTCATAAAAACACTTGGACCATTTTAAAAAAAGTCGATCTCTTAAAATATTTAAAATGACTCTAACACACAAAAAGAAACACAAATGGCTAACTTAAGTGGGAATTAATTAGATTAAACAAATAACTACTAAATTAATATTTATGTTAGAGTTAAACAAACACAAATAATACAAGTAAGGAATACAATAAAAGTAGGAAAAATTACATAACTACACAATATATTTTATCTAAATCTCTAATATTCCCTTCCATTTAAATAATTTACAGAAATTCCACTTTTTCAGTGTTCTCTTAAATTTTTTGATACTTAACCCATTTTTCTTTTTTACAAGCTAATTTCACGCCTTGTAATTAGACCAGTAGTCTAATCACTGTCAATCACCAATTAATTACTTACCTTTCACGCTTCAATTTTAAATTTTTACCATTTTGATTCACCTCGAAAAACGAAGAGACCGTCAGTCGTCTTCTTCCTTCAACACAAAATAATTTTCCTTTTCTCCTATCGCTTGTCTATCAAACTAACAAATCTTTATGGATTTGTATCCATCATCTAGCAGTGGGTTAACACATTCCACTGCTGATAAAGACAATGCTATTCAACCTCCAGAACACCCAATGAAAGTAGTCACTCTTAAGACTGTGCGAGATTCAGTTGACGAAATTTTACAAGAGATGGTAGTGATGAAGGTGTCAAAATCAAGTTCCAAATCTTCGACTAGAAAAACACATGAAAAAAAAGAGTAAAAGAGTTGGACACAATATCGTTTGTACTTCTTTGCCAAAGGTTTGTTCTTCTAACCTAATTTTGTCGAATGATTGTGTTTATTGATTCGTTTTTTGACTCAAAATTAATTGTTAATTTCATTAATTGGTGCATAACCATATTTCATTAACTTTACATTATGGGAATTTTTTTATGTATCTAAACGTTTTGATACAAATTTTCACCCAACAAAGATGTCAATATTTAACTTTGCACTTGGAGATTTTTATGTATCTAAACGATTTGATACAAATTTCACCCAACAGAGATGTTAATATTTAACTTTGTATTTGAGAATTTTTATGTATCCAAATGATTTGATACACATTTTCATCAACAGAGATATTAATATTTAATATTAGTACTGTCATAGAATATACCTTTTCTTATTGATACATGCTTTTCAATTATTTGTGTATTCATACATAACATTAGAGTTTTTGCAATGTATTCTTATTTTGGGTATTCTTATTTTTATCAATTGTTAATGATCCAATTAGTATGAAGTATCAAAATCAAATTATTATTCTGTTGAAATTGATACCTGTTAAGGTGACACACGTAAAATAGATGTATGCAATAGAATTTTTGATACTTGTTAAACTGATACCAAATTTCATAGATTCTTGCAATAAATTATTAATACCTGTTAAATTGATACACAACATTTTTAAGGCTTATGTAGTGTAATGTTGATACTTGTTATGTTGATACGTTTTGTATACTGATATATATTAAGTTGATATACAACATTTATAGGCCTATGTAGTGTAGTATTGATACCTGAATACTACATATTGATATTGTATCTATAAAATGTCACATAGGTTGTGTCATTGCCTGTTGATTCACAACCTATTATGTATCAACTTTGTTCAGTTTTTCTTATTTTTATCAATCTATGATATTTGTAATTTGTTATAAGTGCTTCAACGTTAATTGATTAACTTTCACAGGGGCCTAACTATGTTATAAAAAACATTCCTAGAGGGTGTTTAAGGTTTGGATCTTCATACAATAAATTTTATGGATGATATAAAGTCGTCCATTGGGGATGATGGTATAGCCATATTTAGGGAAACAATTTTGGTTCTAAGCACACCGGAACACCTTGAACGTGTTGTTGTTGTATCCAGGCATGAGAGATCTGCCATGAACATCATTAAGGGATACCCTATCTACCCAGCTAAATACACCCAAAACCTAGCTACCCAGCTAAATACACGAGCAATACAACCAAGAAACTTCGAAACAAAAAACCCAGAAACCTATACAACAAGGATCTGGATCACAATCAGACTAGGGAAATAGGACTAAAAGAAATCCTCATAAAGAACAATAAAAGTACTTGAGCCATGGTCATTTCTTTCGTCCATTTACAGAAAGATATATGAAGATGAGTTTTTCAGTTGTGCGTATGTTGGAATGGATAAGAAATTCTACAATTCATTCCGAATATGTATTAATCCCTTGGAAGACAAATAACAATCTGTTGGGGACCACCAGGACCATTAGCCAAAATACGCCATTTGGTTTAAATTAATTGGCCAACAAAAAGACGTCGCACACACACACTTGAGCACCTGAGAGATTAGTTATTTTCAAATGAAGTCACTTTCAAGAGTAATATCAACAAAACTCTAAAATGGAGCCTGGTCCCGAATTAGAGTATGTCTAATTATCAAAACAATATTGGTCCATTAGTGTATTTCATCCTTCTCTATCTGAATATCTCCGGGTATTAGTATATCTTCATGAAACTGTGTTTTATACACTAATAATAAACTTGATATACATAAGTGATATACTATTTTTTTGCAGCTCGATCTCAATTATGAATTTTGATTTCAAATCAGTCCAAATCACCTGCAATGATCTTCACTCAAATTTTGTATATAGTCTTGTCCAGATATTTACAACCAATTCCATTTAAAAAACAGAAAAAAAATATTTTAGATTTTAAAAAGTGAAGTAAAGTTAATTTGGACAAAAGGATGTGCTAAAAATAGGACTTGTGATTATAGAGGATTACTTGAGATTTTGATGGGTTATCAAGTGAAATAAGGATGAGAATATCCAGGCTTTGGTATTTGTCATAATGTTGTGGAAGATTTAGCTATGTATTGTTAATTTTATTGGGCTTCAGTGGTGAAGCTCAATCTTTATCTAATCCAGTGTCAAATATCAATAGATGTTATTAAGAAAGAGCTGTATTGTTTTAGAAGCCCCATCTTTAAGGATTTACAATTTTACATACACCTTTTGGATCCAGAATCCAGATTATAGGTTCCTAAAAAGGCTAGAACATTACCCCCCAGACATCTTTTAGCTTAATTATAAGTTTTTATGTGGCATCTTGTGTTTTTATTTAAGTCTGTTTTCATTAATCCTACTCCTAATTACCTTAATTAAAAGAATACGAACCTCTTACAACCTCATATATTAGCTTAAATCATTAAGTAAAATAATGATCTATTAATCTATGAATATCATAAAATGCTAGTAGTGCTAGAGAAGTTGTTGTTTTCCCCAATCAGTATGCTAGTTTGATAAATATGCACTGCTTCTATGACTGCTTTGAGTGGGAATGTTTATTCTAAGTATTGGTACATAAACATTCTGTGCCATGCCATAATGTTCCACTGACAATGTTTTATTAGTAGTGTTCAGATGCGCAGAATACAGTAAAGAAACAATAAGCTTTGAACCACAAAAAGAACCAAAATAAGTGGGAGGCATCAAGCATAGGGTTACACGGAATGATTTTATGTTTATGTGATAAATTATCATAAAACTTTACTTATAATTATCTTAAGGTCCGTACATATAACTTAAATGTTCTTAAAAAAAAGGAAGGGAGGAAGACAGGAAAAGGTTACGTCTGGTTTTCCACTAAGCTTGTCAAATATTACAAAAAGAGAACCTACCAAAGAAAAGGTACACATTTGTTTGTGACTCTAGGCCACTCATTAGAACAGAATATTTGGCAACATATTTGTCATGATGGCTTTCTATTCTTGTCTGACAACAAAAGGCAGTATGTATGATGAAAGTGATATATGAATTCTGTCTTTTGAAACTCTGCTAATGGAAGTTGTGTCTCTAGTTTTAGCCCTTTAATACTACCCTTTTCTTTGTTATTCTCATGTCTCTTCTGCAGCATCTACATTCTATAATATACAGGATTCTGAGTTAGATATAGCTAGTGCCTTCTTCATGCTTTGTATATATCATCCATTAAGATCAGCAGTGTCTTCTCCATTGAGCTTGGCAATGGATAATGTAAAATAGATCAATAACATTGTTCCCATACTTGACCTGTCAAAGACAGGGGACAATCATATTAGATAAATTAAGCCACAAAATAGTGTTGGTCTACAATATAAGTCACACGTGAACTCATTTTAACATGTTAATTAACAAATTGGAGTATGTACTTTCTCGCTTTTAGTTTCATGACATGAAGTTTAAGAAAAAAAAAACTTATGAAACATGTGATCTAACAAATCTTAGATCTTTATGCAGTTATGAAATCTCACTAAAATATCAAAAGTTTAAAATTAAATTATTTAATTATCATTTTTACTAGATAACCAATTAATTCTTAGTAAAACCTATATGGTATTATCTAATAAATGAATTTAGATTATGCATAAAGAAAATTATATACCACCTACTTAATTAAAGAAGTTGATAGTAAACTCACAATGTAGCAAAGAAGAGAAGGATCCTCCTAGGATCAATTGTCCAATTAGCAGAGCGTCGGAAACTGAATCTCCTGCCACCAATTTTGCTTTCGGTGGCGACGGCGCCACAGCCATGGCCGGCCACTATAGTGATTTGATGATTATGCGTTTGTGGGGTATGTTGATCACTACTACTAGTCAATGCCATGGGCTTTTCTGGCGTGCTACTTCCTCCTAGCAATGAAGTAGCTGCATTATTTTACAAAAAAATAAACATTCAGAATATACCCCATAAGTATGTGTTGGCATAATTGGTCCTTTATCACTAAATAATTCCGATGCATGTGCAGCCCAACCTTTTTTAAAAAAAATCAATTAATATGAAGGCAAACAAAAAGGAATGACACTCTACATCTTATTATATATCTACAAGATTGACCAAAGCTCTAACTTAAATTATTCATAAGAAGTCTTGACATCACAAGGCTTAATTGTCCATCACATTCATTAATTCTTGGGATTCAATTCATTCGTTGTGTATACAGCTTGGATCATATGAACTTTAATTGGACCCAATTGCATTAGGTGATAAATTATTAATAAAGAGAATACTCGCACTAGTTGCTTCTTGAACTCTGCGCATATTATATACATAATGAGTTGTGTTGATTTCGAATTCACGGACTTTAAATGTTAAATATGTAGTCTATTTTACACCGAATATAGATGGAAATGAAGGCTATGAAATATGAACGTATAAGAACTAATGTAGTAAAATACTTGAAGGAACAAAGTCTGTATCTTGTGATAATGCCATATGAAAAGACAAAAAAACAGAGCAGATTTTGTCACATCACACATGGATCTCCTGTTTTAGTGAGAGTTATATATTGTTTGGTATTATGTTATAGATACGTGGCACATGTTTAGGCATGGTCGTAGCTTAACATGTGAAGCCAAATATGGGTGATCAAGTTCACATTTTGTCTTAAGAGTGAAATTCCGATTCCTTTTAATTTAAGCCAAAACTGGTATAAATGCAGAGAAGAATCTGATTCCTTTTAATTTGGATATTCTAATTTTGAGAAAATATGGAAGGGGTCATATTATATAGTCTTTCTCTTTCACTTTTGACCATTAAATATACCTTAGTGACACAACAGAAATGCATGTGGACAAATACAAGTTTGGTGATTGTTTTTGTTTGTAACACTTGTTTAAATAAATAAGTCAATAATATATATCAGTGTTGAATAAATAAAAAGAAAAGTATTACCTCTAGGGGAACTTGTCGTGAAGTGCGTGTCTTTCTCATTGCCAGCATTTGGATTTGTTTTTCTCTCGCCGCTTCGAAATGATCCTTTTCTTGAAAGGTTTCTCTGCAGCTTTTAAAAATCAAAACTCATATCAGAACATAAATAAAAAGAACTAACCTAAATAACACTCCATTCAATTAGTTAAATTAAAGATAAATATCAGTATATAGTTTATCAACTAGTTGAATGCGACGACCTATTTTGTAAAGATCCCAATACAAATTATATACTATAACTTTTGCAGTATTCTCCAAAAGTCCCCAAATTTATCTTCTTCATCAGGTCCATCTTTTTATAAAATTTAGGTAGAAGTTAAGACTTAATCCTAGTAAATAAAAATTGACCAATAATGAGTTCTTTTCTCATTACTTTAACAAAGGAGGTTAGGATTAGGATTAGGATAAAGTTGAGTCAAATTGAGAAATTGATAGATAATGAATTGAACCAAGAACTTGTCAAGGGGTCAAACTTTTCATACTATGAACAAAAAATCAGACCAAAAATTGAAGAAGGGAAACATACAGTAATTCTTGAATTTGCATTTATGTCTTTCTCTATGATATGAGAAAAGCGTTCCATGTCCACAACGAAGCTATCTGATTTTGTGCTTGTGTACTGCAATCCATTTATATGATCAGATACACAAATTTCCTTTTCTTCGAATTCTCCACATACCCTCTGTTTCTCAGCAACCATATTTTCCTGCAAATTCATATCCAAAGCTTAAGCTAATTATTTGCAAAAAAGCATACATACAAAAATGATCAGAAAGATTGGTTTTTGTGAGAAAATTTAAGAATTCAATAGAACAGTATTCAGTTTAAAAAAAAAAAAGACTCACCATTTTGGGATATTCCAGAATTGTTGCAGATATGGAAGAAGAAAGTGTTATAAGGAGGTGTTTGGAGGTTTTCACTTGCTGACGTACCCAATTAAGAAATCAAAGTTTTCTACCTGATACATCTAACAACAAAAACAAACAGAGAAGAGGTCTTGATTAAAAGTCAAAACTTTTTCTGTGTACGAATAAACAACTCTTGCCAATTCTATATAGGTGAGAAGTGACACAAACTTAATTTGAAAGACTCCTTTTTTAGTTTTGCTTCAACAGTTACTGATATTATCGGTTTGAAAATAACTAGTTTACCAACTTGACACTCCAAGGAAAAAAACCTCTTCTTCCTTGTTCTTGTTGAACTGCTAATTCCTTCACACAGACACATATGACATATCATGGAAGTGTGTGTATATATATATTATGAGTTTCTTTTTTATATATTTAATTTCTTGAAAAGGTTTTGTTTTTTTGTTAAAAAAGAATGATAGGGAAATTGAATGCAAGGAATATTTGAGGGGTTTTCGGGGAAGTTAGATCATGTGTTGTGTTGTGCGGACACAACGAGACTTATTATTGTTTTTTTTAATAATAAGTTTATGAGGTGTTAAGGTGTCTCTATTAATTGAATTGGGTTGGCCAAGAATGTTTTAATCATTCATTTTCTAAAATCATCTCAACTAATTTAGATTTGTTAATGATCTATTAAAAGGAATTTGTTTTTTTTTTAATTTCTATTTCGAATGTTAAAATTTTTAAAATTCTAATTAAAATAAACGAATTTTGGATGTGCACCGTTGGCTTTTTGTATCAATTAAAATTGTTTTCTTGACAAACAATGATTATGATTAAGAATTAATTTTAATTTCTCCATTCTGGTTTGATCTTATCTTTCCAACAAAATGTATGGGACTTTTATTGCGTGTGGTACTGGTTTTCTTAAACCAAATAAGTCCAGTTTAGCTGATGAAGGACGAAACAAAGGTGGTAAAATTAAAGCCAACTCTTCTAATTCATTAAAATTTGTGTGGGTTATTAACTCGCTAATTTATTAGCTCAATTCAACCCATTTTAACTAATTTAAAATTGGGTTGATATGCAATCCAAATTAACTCGAGAGATCTTGTCAAAATTATTTTAATTTGATATGTTTTATATAATCTGAATAAAGAAAAATATAATTTAATTATGTACTAAAATATTAAAAAAAACAAATAAAATACGTAAAACTTAATAAAAATTGGATTGAGTTGAGTCTTGACCCGCTCTATAACTCATTATTCAACCTGTTTTGACCCAACCCATTTTAATCCAAGCAAATTCGAGTTGGATTGAAGTCTTAACCTATTATGACTCGTTTAAATTTTACCCAACCTACCCAATGCTGCCCTAACGAAACTAAAATCGATTTGAAAACAACAAAAGTGCTAAAATTGCCATCTGTCGTTCTGTCTCTAGATCTCTCTAACATAATTATTTAGTTAGGGGATAAAACTGTGTATTACTTCAAAGGTCAAATGTCAAATAGCCTTTAATTTTGCACAACTGTTAAATTGCCAAATCTATTCATGAAATGAATTGTATGAGTCATTACGTTGTTACTTAATTATTTAGTTCGATGAAAAGAAGACATATAAATGGGAGTTATTTCTTCGGTCTCTAGTTAATTGCCTTAGGTTGACATTACTAGTCAAAATTAATGAGTTTGGCCTTGCCTTTCGAAAAATTAACATTTGCTTCCAACTATATCCTTGACACGTTACCCCCCCCCCCCTCCCCCTTTTTTTTACTTTCTTTGTTTCATTTTACGGGTGCCTATACTAAAAGTAGATATTTCATTTTATTCATCTATTTTAATAAGTCAAGAAAATTTTATTATTTTGATACTTTTTTCCATACTATCCTTGGTATTACATAACTATATAACGTAGTGATAGTCAAATAAGATTTCAAAACATTATTAATAAGGTTAGTTTAATACTAGTGATAAATAAGAATAGCTTAGTTAACTACACATTGTTTCTTTTTTAAATGAACGGGAAAAGAAATAAAGTGACGACTAAAATGCAAGTAAAGAGCAGTACTTTACAAGGTGATATTTCTTTTTCCAAAATGTTATAACAAGGTCCTTCATGGATCATCATGATCCAAATAACCTTTACAGTGTATGGAGTATGACATTGGTAGCATTAAACTTCGCCTACTTTTGAGTTGGACACACTAAATTATAACTTTGTTTTAATTGTAAACGTTATTCAATTTCAATGACAGTTTTTTCCAGCAGGAAGCATGTTATGTCATATAGGTTCTCGTCGCCACAAATCAAAGACATAAAGGTAAATATTAATTTTAGTGTTGATGTTGAAAAATAAAAATACATAAAGTGATAGTAGTTTGATGTCAATGTTAGAGTAGTATAATAAATGAAAACTCCAAAAATCTAAACATAAAAGAAAAAGAAGAGCAAAAACGTAAAAGCAGGGAAAAGATGGGAAGTGGACACATTTAGGCTAAAAGGACTAAATGGAGTGCACGCTCAGCTATCGCCTTTGACGATTTTGGCAACTCCACTGGACCATTTTATTTCCTATTACTACTATTTAACATGCCTATAGGATAGTTACTCAACAGTTGACTTTAATTTCATCAAACCCCCCATCTGCACTTTGGAATAATTTTACCTTAATTCTATTTTTTTATTTTGATATATATATATATATATATATATCTTTGTCAAGTGCAAAATAGTGGTATGCTACATGTCATAGAACTGGGACACTAAGCCGCCTAAATTAGTTTTTGGTCATATATACTATTCCTACAATTAAGTTGCCCCTATCTCTGATCAATATTTTAATTGAATTTAGTTATTACAAAGTTGGACCAAAACTAAGAGTTGGAAAATCTTGAAGCTGTAAAGTGACCGTCCAATGTCGTTTGTGATTGGACCATGCTGGTTATTAGGAGTTCTCCATCTCCTTAATATGACTCTTCCTCCTTATTCTCCACCAAGTGAACTTCAAAGATAATAATTCTCCCCTTTTTACTTTGATATTGATCGGAATTGGTCCCTACACAAGAACATTCACGATGTGAGAAGTCGTACATCAATTTCGTAGGATGACAATTTGTCTTTTGTCATTGTATGATCTTGGACAGTTAAATTTTGTGATTTAATTATATATTCGCAAAATTAATTTTCCATCAAGGTATTAGTTAATCCATCCAATTTTCATTTCATCTGATATTAAGCTTTAATTTTCTTGTTCACACTTTAGTTGTCAAACTTGAACATGTGGGGGAATGTTAATAGTCCCTCATTGGTGCGAGTGACGATTTATTTTCTCACATTTTTTGAGCTAATGTTTTGAATTGAGTCAAACTCTAGATCTATTTTTTTATCGCGAATAATATGAGTTTCATCTTTATAGTCGATATCAATAGTTATGGGAATAACTCGATTGAATTCTAAAATTTTTGTAATCGATGTTCATTCTCATTCCTTACTGTTAAACCTTTTGTTTGAAGAAATTTATTAAAAAACTAGCTTAGCTGATCAAAGTATAGAACTTACTTGTCAAGATCTGATTCCAAGAAATTGATCAATTGAATATTATTTATACATTCACCTAATTAGATAATATTAAAAATGAAATTAATATCAAAATAATTATGAAATCTTAATAAGATATAAATGATCTATATATAGTTATTAGTCACAATCAGTGTTGTTATTACTAGTTCGAATCGGTTAATTAATAGCTCATAAATTAACTTGTAGGAACTAGATATGGATAAGAAATGAGAGTCCTCACCCATTCCATTAGGACAATTCTTTTCGTGATTACTTTCTATAAATGAAACAAAAGATAGACAATTAATTACTTCTTCATTTTTACTTATCCTTTATACTATTCAACTCTCATATTATATAAGTATCTTTCTATAAATATTTATCTCATATTATATGAATATTTTTTTTATAAATATTTGTCTCATATTATATGAAAAAATAATAAAATAAACTGTTAAGAAAAAATATATATTTATATTCCCTTAATTAAGAAGCCACAATTAGTAGCATGACCTGTGTGTTTTGTGATCATACCTACTTGTGTGGCAAATACTGAGTGACCGTGAAAATCAAAGAATACATACGGTTCACTAGTATTATATTATTGTTTTAAATGATAATCATTAGCTAATCAATAAGGAATGAAGTCTGGCAAAGCTCACAATAAATTAAGCTATGAAATAAAAAATGAAAATATATGTTAGTATATAGTTTTAAATGAAAACGAAAAAAAAAAAACAAAAAAACACGAGAAAATGATAATAGTAGTTGACAAGGAAGAAACCAAAAAAGCACATGACTAGCCACGATGGCGCAGCGCATGCTATGGATAGTTCAATGAATGCAAATTGGACTTTTTCATGTAAGTAAAGAAATATAAATAATAGGAACACTCGTGCGTTAAATACACAAAAATTGAATGTTTGACTAACTTCTTTTTTTTTTCACAGTCCAATGTCCCATTTTTATTGGATTGCAATTAATTTGCATACATGTATTATCGGATTATTTTTTAAATGTGATGCTCTTAACAAGATTTTACGAGTATGAGATCTACTTTAACTATATGATCAACCTTAAGTAGATGATGCTTGAAAATTTACGATTTATTGAAGTGAATTCGTATAAGTAAAATAATGATATATTTATGTGGTTGATTTAACTATCAAATAGAAAAATAAATACGCACATAAAAAATTCAAAATTTAAGTTAAAAATGCCTAATTGAAAAATACTTTATTAAGAATTTAAATTAAATTTAGTTGGGATATCCAACTGAAGTAGCCTAACGAATATGATTTAACTTTAAAGTGTTAGTAGAATATTATTTAATTATTTCCAACTCAGTTGATTTAGCTTAAGTGGGAGACCGACCAATTAAGATGTGATAATTGTTATAACAAGAATATTCCAGTCGTGCACCACATTAATTTGATTGTGGGTTGTTGTGGTAGTAGTATTTGTTTCCACTACTTTATATATATTTATTATATGTAAGTGTGTATAAACAGGTACGTCTTCGTTGATGCATCTGCTTCAACTTTTTCTATTATATTATTTTTTTTAATACAGTATTTATAAATAGAGTCTTAATGTTATAATGTAGACAATAATTCAATAATATTTTCTCCTATATTTTTCACATGGTATCAGAGCTTTTACGGTCCTGGTAGAAAATCAAAGAGCTTTCGCTGCCGGCGGGCGGCTATGACCCATATATGCCGCCCGACCAATAATTATGTTAGCAAAAATAAAAATACAAGTTAGATCATCGTGTATCTTTTTGGTGACTATTTTTTCATATCTAATTTATATAGCATCGTCTATCTTTTCGATGATTACTTTTTCATATTCAATTTGTATAGCATCGTGCCATCGTAACTATTTTTTTATATTCAATTTGCATACCACCCAACTATATTAACTATGCTTGGATGCAAACATTGATAACTACCACCTAGTATAATATTGTAATTGCTCCGGCCTAACTAAATCTTTACCTTTAAGGGATTTCTTGCCACCTTTCCACGTATTTATATATTAGTGGATCTCATTTTTGCACATTTTCCCCACACTATTTCACAATTTTTGGGGAATGGTGATCATGATGTGATTAATTATTATACTGGAGCCAATATACTTTAGCATCATCACTTCCCTGCCCAACTAATGGACATAAGAAATAAGAATAAATATAGTAGCTTGGGAGTTAAATACATGAGGAATTATGTGTTACACAATCAATGAATTTTCCTAATTTTTCTTTTGCCACCGCATACTCAAAATATTCAAGGTAAATAGTAAATCGGATTAGTGCTAGGTCAATTTGATCCTCCTCAATGAGATATATTATGAATTTTTTTTTAAAAAAGTCATTAATTTTAATTATTATTTATATTCATGTACGATCTATATTAAAATTGATTAACTATCTATCCTATTTTTTCGTGCCTTTGACAATCTATTTTGTTTCAACAAAGTTTTTACAGTAACATATGTCAATGCTCTTCTTATCACTAAGAAAAAGTAACTTTATCAGTTAAGCTATAAGATATTATCATTATCGACTGAATAACTACGACATTCCGTAATAATTTGGACATTCTGAGAAGAAAAAGGCAAATTGTTAGTTTGCTGATTCATTTTTAAAAAATAATTTGAAACTCTAGAACTAGAGTGTATGTAATGATCAAGAACTCATCAAGTGCAACATGATCCTCCTCTAT
>JBCEWC010002749.1:0-32898 GCA_038996855.1 Solanum aculeatissimum
AAGTAAATCTTTTAATTAAATGCTGATTTGTTATAACTTGAAATTTAAATGTTAAAGGTAGTAATTATAAAATACTACATTTAAAATTTGTAATAATTATATTTAAATTGATGTGTGGGGAAATTTTTACTTTTTTAATTTATTCATTTATTAATTTTTTTAAATATTAAATATGTTAGATATTGTTAGTATTCCAAAAACTTTAAAATATTGATCGTCAAATATAGTTATATAATATTTTTCAAAAAAATATATCTACCTCCAATGAACTCGATATTCCCAAAAGGAAAAACATCAAATTGGAGCCACCTCAAATTCTAATACAAAACTCCTTCAACTGTGAATCAAAATCCATAAAATTAGGAAGAAGATTGAGGAAATTATCTGGCACAGATTAAGTAAACATGGGTTTATTATCTGGGATACGTGGGATCAAACAGGAATTAACTAATTAATCTGCCAACTAATACCAGCATCATTTTAAATATTTTTCTTTGTCATGATCTTTTACTTTCTCTGTTTCAATTTATAAAATTAATTTAATTTGACATAGAATTTAATAAATATTAAAATAGTTTTTAATATTTCAAAATTATTCTTAAATTAAAAAAATACTTATTAGATTTTTTATCAAATAAGTAAGATCCAAGATAAGTGTGAAATGTTAATCATATTTTTAAACATTTGCTATTAAATAACAAAATATGTCCTTTTCTTTTAGAGAAAAAATCGAGTAAAGTTCACAAATACTCCTTTTAGGGGATGGTGTTGATAAAATGCCCCCAATAAGAGTGACTTTGCAAAAATGTCCCCAATTCCCTTAAAAATTTATTTTGAAACAAAATTGCCCCTCAACTATTTCATAAAATTAACTTCTGCCTTATAGGCAAGATCTTACACTGCTGAATATAAGTATAACTTATCAGAAACACTAAAAACCTTAACTTAGAGGCAACAACAAGAGTAACTTATGCTCATGGGCAAGATGTTACACTATTGTGCTCAATATAATTTCTAAGATACGCTCTAACTCTTGCTTTTGAGGCAATACCTGCTTATGCCTGATGGGAAAAATCATGCATCTTTGAATGTAAGTATAACTTATTGAACATGTTATAACTCTTTCCTTTGAGTTATTTATTGAAAAAGATATTTATCAAATTTTTTTTTATTTTAATTATGGATCTAACAAACAATTTGTATAAGTTTTAAAAAAATAACTCTGCCTTGTAGGCAAGATTTTACGCTGTTGAATGTAAGTATAACTTATCAAATACACTAAAACACTTGACTTAGAGGCAACAACAAGAGTAACTTATACCCCATGGGCAAGATGTTGCACCATTGTGCTCAATATAAGTTCTGAGCTACGCTATAACTCTTACATTTGAGGCAATACCTGCTTATATCTCATGGGCAAGAAAGAAAATGACAAAAAAGTACAAGACTAGTCCATTTTTGGGGCACTCAGTGTAATTTTCTCAAAAAAAATCATACAAAGTCATGAAAGCCCATAATATATGTTTATCAATTTTTTAATCCACTCTACGAATTATCAAAAATGGACGAATTCAAATAAAATGGTCATATGTGTTGCAATTAATACATTAATAACGGTTTATCTCTATCATGACTAGATGGAATAACCTGGTTGATCATTTTTGAGTCTATCTGTGAAAATAACTGTTTTGTTCTTTTGTGAGCTGTTTTGGACCTATTTTGAACTATTTGTATTGTTGAAAATGAGATCTTGTGTGTTAAAAGTGGAAAATATGAATTTTGGCATTTTTGGAAGCTTAAATTGTTGAAAAAGTGAGTTTTTGTACCATTCTGAGCGTCAGGTGTCAGACCAAAGATTCGTCGATTCCATTTTCTCCGGAACGTCGAAACTAGTCTCGTAGAAGTTACAGAACTGGATTCGGAGTTAAAATGAAGATTTTGGATTCAAAGTTGCATTTTTAGTTATTTCGGAGACAAAGTTTGACTTTGGTCAACATTTAGAGTTTGGAAGCTCGAATAGAAACTCCAAAAGTTCCAACAGTTCTAGATGATCAAACTAATGCTAGAAATGGTCTTGTCCTAATTTTTGGAGTCTCTGAGCTGGTTTTGGTATTTTGAGTCCTAAACTAGTTTATTGGAGTTGCATTTGTAATTGTGTCGAGGAAGTCTCGAAATCAAATTTTAATAATTTTATTGAGTCCGTATCACCATTTCTGATGTGGATACATGTTTGATTTGTGAAATTTAGACTCCAAATGAATCCCAAGGGTTTGTTTCGTGAATTTGCAATAACTGATATTTCTTGATCTGGTGCAGCCAAATTTCTTCACCGCATTCCCAGAGAACCCTCCGCGTTCGCGGAGTACAAATAGTCCCTGATTAGTTTAATTTCATGAATCACCATTTTTACTCCATTTTCAATATTTCAAGCTCCTTGAGGCAATTTTTGACGAAGCTTTTTGTGAAAATCTATTGGGTAAGTATTTCTGTCATCAATTAAATTAATTTTCATTACTTTTATCTTGATGTTGTCTTGAATTTCATGATTTTGGATATTTAAAATGGGGAATTTTAAGTCTATGATTTGAAAACAATAACTAATGATTTATCCTTCGATTTGAACTCGATATTAGTGAAATTTTCACAGAAAAATTCCTTTTCTCGCGTAGAATCATAACTTTAAGTCAATTTGTAGATTCGGAAACTTTAAAATTTTGCCCTAATTTTAATCATTTTGCCCCTAAATCTAATTCATGCCAATATGGGTATCAAAATTCATCTCTTGACGCGTAGTATCTATTTTTGCTAGTAATCGATTTTACGCTTGGATTGATCAAAAAGCTTGGTTCGAGTGCAATTTCGGCATCAACGTAGGTTCAACTGACCTTTTTGGGGCTGGATATGAGTTATTGAGCATGTTATGTGATGATTGCAAGATTTAGGATGTTTCATGAGTAATCGGATTTATACGATGGTATTTTGATAAAAATGTGATATTGGTTATGTTAGAATTGGGGTAAAGTATGACTCGGTTGGTAGATTGAGATGTATTCTTGGGATGTGTGATATTTTGGATGTTATTGAGTTAATATGAGGCTTGTGATATCTGTTGCTTCCCAAGCACATGCAAGTGTACGTGGTCAAACCCAAGTAATATAGTGACTCTAAAAGAGTCGGGATATCAAACCCAAAGAACATTACTTAGCTCCCAATTATTGACCAAAGATGACTATGCAATGCGTGTTATTCAAGAAAAAGGTGATTATTGATTATTACTACTAAACTATTAAAATTAAACTAAAACTAAGATCAAATGATTGCTAGGTGATTATCAAATTAAGCAAGATTTCAGACTGTAACCATTTTAACATATGTTCTAGTCTCAATTAATATGATTATTCTTGAGTTTTTTAATTACTGATTCATAGGGTTTAATTTACTAACTAGGGTTGCACGCCTCTACTGGCCTATTTTCATTGAAAATCTTGCTACATCATAGAGAAGGGATAAGCATGCTCAGTGAAAATGCATTAAAAACTATCTTCCTGTATTTGAACCAAGAAAGGTGGATGGGTAGGTGTCACAAGTCTCACATACACGAATCATCCTAGTTTTCTAGAACAAACAAGATCCCTATACCTTGTGTTCTATCCATCCCACATCTATCGAATTCAGAGTGGACAACAAATGTATTTCACGGTTAGCCAAACTTGAAATATAAATAAAAGGAATACAAGAGTAACTATGTGAAAATCCATTCATAAATCATGGAAATCACAGTCTAGAACATAGTCTATGACTACAATCCTAGAATATGAAAAATTAGCCACTCATTGTCTATCTCGAACATACAAATAGTCTAAGAAACATTCAAGAATAGATTTTAAATAGGAAAAGATAAAAAGAATTAGCCCTTAATGGAAGTTCTTCATCTCTTCTCCCGTTCCCAGCAATATCAGATACTGAAACTAATGACTAAAAAATTGCATTTAAATCTGAAAATTTTATTTTCTAATTTTGTCCATGCGTCTTCAAAGTTCGCAATGCAAACTTGTCTTCCTGATGTGTATTTTGTAAATCCAGCTCATCTGGCCAATTTTGACTCTTCTACTCCAAGGTTGTGATGCGAACTTGTGTTTTCGTAATAGCTTCGTGCTTTTTTCCCTACTTTTCAAACCACCAACCTTTTTACACTAGTTTGTAATGTGAACTTTCTCAATTTTCAGCGGTTGACTTTTTGTGCTCCTTTATGCGATTGTATCCTCCCTTATTTTTTAGGTATCAATTCGGATATGCATATCTACTCAAAAACCTAAAAAACACAACCAAAAAGCACTCTCGACCAAGGATTAGCGAGAAATAACAAAAGTACCCTAAAAACACCTAAACTCTATCAATTTATCCTCTAACTGGCTCTGAACATGGGCAAATTTGACTACTTGGGTATATTAATATGCTTAATATCACCATCCCACACTTAGACCTTTGTTCGTCCATGGAAAAATTAAAACATATGCATGCGACCACTAGGTAGTATTGCTAAAGAACATATATTACATAACGACTAGTCTAACACTAACACTACACTTCAAGATCGTAATCTATGATGTACCCGGACTCATGCAGACTTATGTTTTGAGTTATTATGGTCATCAATCCTTCAACAATCATGTGTCCTCACAAGAAGAATTATCCATGTATATACATAATAAGAGAACATGATGAAAAATTACAATGGGTACAATCACAACTCTCGCTCTCCCAAAAGATATCTCATGTTGCGTCTAATTCCCATAGGCTTGCCCTTAATGTGGGTCCTCACTAATGTAAAAATCTAACTTGAAGGATCACTTAGGACTTTTTATTTGGTTGTAATGTAGGCTAAAGGTGGGTGGGTAGTGACTTTTAGGATATGAATTAGTGGTTCAACTCCCAAGCGCTTTAGATTAACATACTTTCACTTTTAAGCACTCTCTTCCTTGACTTCTATATCACCTCTCCCTTTCGACTTTCTACTGAGATTTAATATCAACACCCCTACCCTGGTATACCTTCACAATACACCTACATTTATTATTATATTATTTTTTAAGGGATAATTAAACCACGATAGATTCACGACACAGACTTATCACGAAACCTTACTGTTTGGGTCCCTATTTTTCAAAAAATTATTTTCCTTTTCCACCAAGGCGTGTCCTAGGAGCACCTTTTAAAGCTTAATTTCTTTCTTCTTTTTCATGCTAAAATGCTTAGGATATTGGGATCAAAAGAACGATTTTAAGAATAAAAGGGATTCAGCTCACAATGTGGTTATCCAAAGAATAAGGCTAAGACTCAAAAGGACTAAGATATGAAATTGACAATGTGAGCTGTTCAAATTTTCAATTTTTCCTTCAAACCACGCCCACTATGCAATCTTGCAACTTTAACAACTACATACACTCTACATGAGACTCACATTGACTAATACTCTTAGGACAATCATCATTCATCAATCTTAGGGCACCGTCTCTTGAACTATGACTACTCAAAACACCATCACAACGTGCTAAACATTCAATATCATACAAGACATTAAACATTACAAAAATTAAACTAAACACAATACTATGTAATTATTTACTACCCAATTGACTTTAAAACAAAAATAAAAGCATTATCTAGATTGAACATAAAAAAAATAGAAAATAATAGCATAGTCTAAACTTTACATGGCCAAAATAAAAAGAAATAGTAGCATTATCAACAGAATGAACTCCCACCCTACACTTAAACATAACACTATCTTCAATGCTGAAACATACCAAACCCGTGGCAATGAGAGTCAGGTGCTTACTCTTTTATGTTGGGTGGGGGAAGGGCTGGTGCTCCATGAACGTGAAGGGGTGGTTCCTTATATGGGTTGTCATAATCATCCAAATCTAAAGTCTCCCTAGCATGCTCTGGGTTTGTGGGGACATCATCCTCGACCGGCTTGAAGAACTGAGTTCCAATACCCAACACCACATTAGCATGATCATTGAGCAGGTATCAGACCTCAACCTGACAAAGCTCTTACTTTGTGGAAGGTCTGTCATCAGTCTTGTGGCGTAGCATCTCCAGCTCATACATAAGTGCCATGATCAACTCATCCCATTGCACCCTCTCCTAAGTGGTCAAGACATGTCCTAAGGAGACACCCAACCCCTTTATGTTGGTGACACAATAGGGGTATGCCTCAATCTGGGAAAAGTAGTCTAGAGGATCCTCTGGCGCACCTGCATGCCTGTACAACTCAGTGATTAGTCACCCAAGATCATACCTATGACCCTTGTGGACTCGAGCCTTCCTCACAGAGGACTTGAACATAGCCCTAACATTAATCACAGGCCTAGTCATCAGAGCATACACTAAACAAACCTTTTCTTGAGTGATACCGATAAAGTGTAGGCCTGGAACAAGAGAATGCATAACAATTTTAGTCCAAACTCTAGCTTCTTAGTTCATGTGAGCAAATGGGAAAGCCTGATAGTATCCCTTGTAGCCATGTCTGATCCACTTGGTTGAAGATGTAGGGCTAGTAAGTGTGTGACTGATGGCCTGATATGGAGGCCAGATTTACAACTCAATAAATAAGCATGATGGTACATCCACGGTCCCTAAAATGGCATTAATGGTCATGGGGGTTATATTTACCTCCACCCCCGTACCACCATAATCTGGGATTGAGCCTCAAGCTGGAAATTTATGTAGAATTCTTGAACCATGCTAAGGTTACAGTCCTGAGTGTACCCAAATATTAACTCCATGTTGTACTCCATACATCGCTGGTAGATAGCAGGGAAGTCCTGGGCCAGGCTATCTGCATCGATTGGGATGCATGGGAAGTACTTAGATTCTATATGGCTTTTGTACTACCTCTTCCCGTGCTGAAATACAACCCTAATCCCATATCGAGGTTGTTGACCCCTTGGTGGCGCGGGGGCTTGGGGTACATTAGGGACACCCTTGTACCTCTTGTGGATGCTTGAGTTCCCATCTCACCGGGTTTTGGTTTCTGAATACAGTTCATAACATTAGTAGTCTGTGGCATTACCACATCTTAAGTTGGACTAGCCTCCATTGGTTCAAGAATAAGATCAATCACTGATTCTACCTCTTTCTTATTATCCTCTTCACTTCTTATTCAATGAGGGAAATTGGTGAAATTGGATATAGAAGACCTACCCTCCTCTTACTTTGCTGAAAATAAGGTTCTGGGTCCGTCAGTGGATAGACTAAATTCCTGCAAAAAAACACAACTAAGATCAAGTGTAGTAAACAGGACAAAATAAATCAACTTTTGAAAAATAACCAATGCTAACTTAATGTCTCAGAAACGATGCCAAAAACTTATTGCTTCCCTAGCACATGCAAGTATACGTGGTCAATCCAAGTAATATAGTGGCTCTAAAAGATTTAGAATTTTGAACCCAAAGGACTTCACTTAAATCTCAATTATTGAACAAAGATGACTATACAATCTGTGTTATTCAAGAAAAGGTGATTATTGATTATTACTACTAAACTGTTAAACTCAAACTAAAACTAAGATCAAATGATTGCTAGGTGATTATCAAATTAAGCGAGATTCCAGAAATACAACCATTTTGACATATGCTCTAGCACGAATCATCCTAGATTCCTACAATAAGCAAGCTCCCTATACCCTTTGGTCTATCCATCCCAACATCTTTCAAATCCAAAGCAGACAACAAATATATTTCATGGTTTGCCAGACTATGAAATATAGATAGAAGGAATAAAAGAGTAATTATGAAAAAACCCATTCATAAATTGCAGAAATCACAGTCTAGAATATAGTCTATGTCTACAATCCAAGAATATGGGAAATTAGCTACTCATTGTCTGTCTTGAACATACAAATAGTCTAAAAATATTCAAGAATGGATTTAAAAGAGGAAAAGATAAAAATAATTAACCCTAGATGAAAGTTCTTCATCTCTTCTCCCATTCCTAGCAAATATCAGATACTAAAAATAATGACTAAAAAATTGTATTTAAACTTTAAAATCCCATTTTCTAATTTTCCTATGTGTCTTTAAAGTCCGCGATGTGGACTTGGCTTCCCAATATGTATTTTGTAAATCCATCTCATTTGGCCAATTTTGACTCTTCTTCTCCAAGGTCTACGGAGTGAACTTGTGTTTTCGTAATAACTTCATGCCTTTTTCCCCTACTATTCGAACAATCAACCTTTTTACCCTGGTATGCGATGCGAACTTCCTCAATTTTCAAAACGGGTTGACTTTTTGTGTTCCTTTATGCGGTTGCATCCCCTCTCATTTCCCGGCTATGAACTCGAACATACATATCTACTTACAAATCTGAAAAACATAACAAAAAAGTGCTCTCGGCCAAGGATTAGTGAGAAATAAATAAACTACCCTAAAAGCACGTATACTCTATCAATTTGTCCTCTAACTGGGTTGTGGACATTGGTAAATTTTGCTAATTAAGCATATAAATATGCCTAAGATCAATATCATTAGAGGAGTGTTGTTGTAATTTGATGGTAACTGTGATATTTTCAGAAATCTTTTGCATAAATTGGGACTTGTGAAGTCTTGTATCTTTGGTATACATGGTTATTGATGAGAGTATAGTAATTTGAGACATATTGGTGACTTATGGTATAGTTGTGACTCTTGGCATTATTTTCTTTGGTTCTAAGATGGTTATTTATTGATATTTTTATTATGTTGATGTTATATATCTTGATATTGTGGCATTGGCATGCATTCATCTCATATTACATCTGTACCACCCCTTGACTATGTTGAGGTAGCAAGGTTGGGATACTGTACCATCCTTTTCATAAAACCCCTTTACTACGCTGAGGTAGCAAGGGAGAGATGTGCCATTTTTAAAACTCCTTAACCATACAAAGGTGGTAAGGCTGAGTTATGTGACACTTGAGAGATTTTAGTATATGGCTTGTGAGGCCCCTGGGTTCTATCTGGAAGCTTTAGCTCGATAGATGTGTACACCAACTGTGCGATAATCGTAATTCTACCCTATTCATTGCATACATATATCCCATTTGCATTGCATATGTAATTGTACTTACTAGCTTTTCTTGTTATTACAATTGTGTATATCTATATAAATGCATTATGTACTAACCCTTTCGTCGTAGGAGATAAGACTCTTCGTTATTACTTGTTCAATTTCTCTTAACCAGTCAGTTGAACCTACTGGGTATATTTTGGTGTACTCATCTATACTTTGTTTCCTCCCTACAAATCGAGTACAAGGACCCCTATAAGGTAGTTGATTTCATTCTACCATAGTTTCATTCTATCTATCCTAGATTCTAGCGATGAGGCACCAGCTTTGAGTTACCATGGATCTATTGATACTCTCTTCATTGCTTTTTTTCCAGACTTTGTATATGGGAATTATTATACAATGATTTATTTACTTATTCATATTACTTTAGATTCTCTTGTACTCATGACTCTAGGTTTTGGGATTTAAATTAAGTCTTGTGGTTGATTTTACTTGATTTTACTTTTCTTTAGTCACGATTTGGTTTTGGGTCATGATAAAGTTTGGTATTAGAGCTCTTGGTTTGTTAGGCTTATGAGTCAAGAGTGAGGTGTTTAGTAGAGTCTCATGGATTGGAATGTAGATGTTCGTACCCATCTTCGGGAGGCTACGGGGTACTTGATAGAAAAAGCTTTCATGTCTTGCTTTTTTTTTTATGTGTTTCTTCATATCAGTCGCTTTGAAATATGTATAATCTACTCCTTTTGTGCATATGTTGATTACTAGAGACCGACGGGAAATGGGAGAGCTTGAGCCAGCTGATGTGGCTCCTACTTGTGGTAGATGAAGGGCTTATGGTAGGGCAAAGGTCGAGGATGAGCTAAAGGGAAAGCTCCGTATAGAGGACATGCTAGATCAGCTTTCCTAGAGCCTGAGTAAAAGTCAGAGGGACCTACTGACCCTATTTCAATACCCTTATCCCTAGATTATATACCTTTGATTCAAAAGCTACTACTTTGGGTATTGGCCAAACTTAAGGAAGCTTCTCCGACTCCTATTATTCTTGATGCACTGGCTCCTACAGTGCTGACTGTTCCTTCTACAGCTCTAGCTGACTGAGCTATGATTCATGATTGTCCTTTAATCCTAACAGATCCTCTTATGGCCCCTATTATTCCACCTCAGATATCTCAAGCGAGTTCAAAGATTCATAACTTTATGGGGTGTCTATTGCTCTGTTTATTGCACCACCCAGGTTCATGGTTCCACAGTCTTCTGCTAGCCTAGCCATGTCTACTATAGAGCAGAAGAGTTTTGAGTGCTTTGTTTGATTAACACCCCCAAGATTTTATGTTACGCCCAATGATAGGGCCTAAGATTTCTTGTTAAAATATTAGGACTGACTATGTAATTTTGCCATTCTTGAGTCGCATGGAGTTGCTTATACCTCTTATTAGTTCACTGGCCTGGCCAAGGAGTGGTAGAGTTCAGTTTTGGCTCATCGACCTATTTGATCTCTAGTCATGACCTGGGAGCAGTATACAAAGGTATTCTTTGAGATTTTCGTGCCATATAGCCTTCAGAACAACCTCCAGGATGAGTTTGATAGGCTTCAATAGGGTTCTATATTAGTATGGAACTATGAGGCCATATTTTATACATTGTCCAAATATGCCTTGTCTAGTATCCCATAAAGTTTGATAGGATTCGGTGCTTCGCCAAGGGATTGGCAAGGTATCTTCAGGAGGCCATAACTTCTTTGGTCCTAGCGGGTGGCACTTTCTAGAGCATGGTGGATCACGTCCGCATGATTGAGCACATTAGGCATGATATACAGGGTTGTGGGAAGAGATTTCATCAACATGTATAGTTTAATGGACCCCTACCATAAGATATAGAGTTTCAGAGGCAAGGCCATCAGGGCCGGGCAGTTCATGCAGTCATCCCAGCTAGCCCATCCAGCCTCAACACCAGTACCCAGGGATACCTCTTAAGGCATGAAGGGTGGTACCAGAGGAGATTGCTACACAGTGAGAGGTGGAGCCTATGGAGGCTCACAGGCTAGCAGTGGATGTAGAGTGTGCTATGCTATTCAAGATAGATTCAAGGCAGAGGCTTCTGATATAGTTATTAAAAGTATGGTTCAGTGTGCCGCCGTTCTACTTCAGTTTTATTTGATCCAAGCTCTACTTATTCATATTTATCAGCTTATTTTGCCATGATCTTGATATTATGTGTGAGCCTTTTTCTGAGCCTATTTGTGTTTTCACCCTAGTAGGTAAATCATTAGTGGTGAATTGGGTGTATTATGGTTGTGTTATAACTTTTATGGGGAGAGATACTATTGCTAGATGGATATTTCTAGATATGGTTGACTTCGATATGATATTGAGTATGGATTTGTTATCACCTTATCATGTTATTCTTGACTTCCATGCCAAAACTATGACTTTATCATGTCGGAAATTGCGTCAGTTAGTACGGGCCGGTACCTCTAGTTCTTATCTCAAGGGGGTTATTATAACACCTCTCCCATACCTTAGAAAAATGCCCTATAGTATATTTCTTGAATATTTCAAAATCCGTGCATGATTTCACAAATTCGACTTCATATTCTTAATCAAGTGGGCAAAATTATGTAGGAAATGACCCATAGCGAGAAATAATTTTTTTGGGTGATTCAGAGTTTATCCAGAAAAGTGTGCAAATAATCCGCATCGCGGACCTATCACCCAGTAGTGTAAAATTGGCCTAAATTCATTCCTAGGCCAAAATAGGGAAGAAAAATTAAACTTCACATGAAAATACCCTTAACCGTATGGACTTGTCGCGCCATAGGTAAAAAAATTTCTGTTTCACTTGAGGGAAATCGATTAATAACCTAATATCTATATATACAGGATTCCTCATTTTTAGTTATTTTTGAAGCCCTAGCTCACAAAAACCCTCTAAAAAATCTTCTCTAATCTTTCCACATCCTCCAACCAATTTCAAGATTTTCACAAACTCTTGTTGGAATTCAAGAATCCAATTGAAGTCCTCCAAGTCTCATCAAGTTTCCTCTATCTATTTCAAGAATTTAGGGTATGTGGGTCTTTTATCCATGGGTCCTTCCACCCATGGAGTTCCCAAAATATTTTCTACAAATTTCTTTAAGATTAGTGGATGATTTCTTATGGGTACTTCTTTTACTCCTATTATGCATGAGTTATGTTAAGAATTATTATTTAATTAATTAAGTTGCATGATTCCCTTTCAAGGGTTTCTTTCCTATGAGTTATTTTATGATGTTTCAAGCTATGAATGTTGTGAAACCATGAGATATTATGAAGTGGATGTTTGTATAAGATGAATTTTATGTTTCTATGCCTAAGTTTGAAATATGATATGTATGATTATGATGGGTTGTTGGGAATGACTTTAAATTGGTGGTTCTCACCATATTTCTTGAAGTATGGTATTTAAATAATGAGGGTTCCATTATATGCTATGAAAGATTATAGATATTTGGATGGTTTCATGATACCCAAATTGAGGGTTTTTACTACAATGTTGGTGGGTTGGTTTGAATGACTTTCAAATGAGTTAATTTTATTTTTTTCCATGTCTATACTCTTGAGTTATATGATTTAAAATTACATGCATGATCCCACTCAATTTCCATATTGAGTTTTCTAATTATGAATGATTCTTTTGATGAGGGTTTAATGAAGAAGTTTCTTATAAATGATGAAAAGGTTTCACTATGTCTATGCTAGTTCATGAATGTGATGGGGGATGAGGTATATCAAGTATGTTGTAAAATTTGTTGAAATCCTATGAAAGCTATGTGTTAGTGTAAAGCTCTCTTTATGATGTTATGGTATACAAGTTGTGCATGTCATTATTATCTTCATGTTTGTATGTCCAATGAGACTAGTCTTATAAAGTTTAGAATGAATGAACGATTGAGGTATGAGTCCTCCACCTAGTGAAGATTATGAGATGATGATAGTTTAATAGTAGAGGCATACACTAGATTTAGGAGCTATTCTTTTGATGATGATCTATGTTTGAAAGTCTTCTAGAATGGGTTAGTAGAATACCTCTCCATATTAGATGATTCTATGATTTATGTCTTTGGTTATTCTGTGAGAGTCATACTTAGCACCGAGTGGACCTTGGAATAGATGCAGATACTCCCCATAGCTAGGGTGAGAGACCACTAGTAGAATCTTATTGTCCTATAACTACGTACCACCATAGAAAATAGGGATCACCGCTAGTAGAGGATGGCTTCTAGACCACTCGTTAGTAGAGGTTGCTTAATAGCTTGCTTTAGTGGATCCACTTAGGCATCTTAGGAGGTCACCTTGGCAAGTAACTTTCCTCTTTCTTTCGATGTAAGGGAAACATTGGGACTCCATGGCTTAGCTCACATGGTTTATGTCAGCTATAGGTTGCTCTCACACATGTTCAAGTTCTCCTTATGGTCCCAAGTTATCCCTCTTATGATAATTATGATGGTTCCTTTATGTCATGTCCAAGGGTGTCTTAAAGTTGTATAACTCATTGTCTCTAAATCGTTCATGGTTTTCTTCCCATATATTATGGTCCTTTGTTATTATCATTGGTATTTCTCATAAAGGTATATTACATTCTTTCCAAGTATGTGTGGTATCCTTCATTATGATTTCTAGAGTTACATTTATATTATATGGTTCTTTCATTGATGTAAACCAAAAGTTTTTCTCAAAAGATATGGCTATTTTACTTATGCATGATAACCTATGTCCCTTATTATCCTATGTTTTACGATTAAAGTGATGTTCTAAATGATCATGTTGTTCACTAGTTTAATGACTCATGTTTTGTGCATTGCATGCTCACATACTAGTACATTCAAAGTACTAATGCATACTTTTTGCCTACATGATCTAACCATGTAAGGACCAACACTCCTCGATATCCTCCACATGGCTAACATTCTTATGGTGAGTCCTCTAGTTCGGGGATAATATCCGATTTCTATCTTGCTTATGTTGAGACTTTATTTCACTTTACTTTCTAGTTTGAGGGTGAGCCCGGGATGTCTTGGACTCTGTCATATTCTTTCTTAGAGGTGTTGTTGGATACTACGATATGTACCTATGTTGAGATTTTGATTTTTTATCGAGATTTATCCCTTAGACCCTATCCCTTATGTGATGTTATTTGATGCTATTGATAAATGATGTGAAGTGATGAAAGTCCTACGTCTATATTTCCCCATAGCTTGAGTCCTACTTACCCTCCCCCTTAGTACTTGCTTGTTATGAGATTCATGAAAATCCCTTTCCCCTATCTATCCCCATAACATAAGTCATAAGCCCCTATTCTCTTAGAATTATTTGTTACTTTATCGTTGTTTAATTATGCTTCTGCAACCAAGGATGTGCAAATGATATGTTAAGAGCTTGTTTGGGTTGCCTTTGGATTTCCTATTTGCTGTGTCACATCTAGGCCTTAGGCTTGGTTCGTGACAGTTATATCATACACATGCCTACATATTGACGGATAAAGGATTCTTGTCATATTTGGCTTATGTTCGGGGCCTGTTCTTAGGAGTCACCATCATTGGTGACCACCAGGGTTGCTAGAGAGTTTATGGATTTATTTTAGACTAATTTTCCTGGTGTTCCCCTGGATCATGATATAGACTTTACCATTGATGTTGAGCTGGACACTAAGCCTATTTTTATTGCCCCCTATCGAATAGCTCTGACTGAGTTGAAGGAGCTAATAGAGTTGTTAAAGAATTCGTTGGAGAAAGGGTTCGTCTGACCAAGTGTATCTCTTTTGGGGTGCTCCTGTCTTGTTCATGAAGAAGAAGGATGACACTATGCAGATTTGTATTTACTACCATCAGTTTAACAAAGTGACCTACAAGAATAAGTATTATTTGCCTTGCATTGATGATCTATTTGACCAATTGTAGGGTTCCTCAGTGTTTTTCAAGATTTATTTGAGGTCTGGCTATCATTAGTTGAGAGTTCTGGAGTCTGACATCCTGAAGACAGCCTTCAGGACTCGTTATGGTCATTGTAAGTTTATAGTTATGTCCTTTGGGTTGACTAATAACTTAGATGCTTTTATGGAGTTGATGAACTGGGTGTTTAAGCCATATTTGGATATATTTAAGATCGTGTTTATTGATGATATCTTTGTTTACTCCAAAACTGAGTCCAACCAAGTTCAGTACTTGAGGACTGTACTCAAATGATTGAGAGAAGAGAATTTATATGCCAAGTTCTCAAAGTGTGAGTTGTGGATCAAGTCTGTGGCATTCCAAGGGGTGGTGGAGGTCAGTTTTGTCTCGTCGATTTGCTAGATCTCCATTCATGTCATGGGAGCAGTTTACAAAGGTATTCCTAGAGAGGTTCATGCCATATAGTCTTTGGGACAACCACCAGGATATGTTTGATAGGCTTCAGCTGGGTTCTATGCCAGTATCAAACTATGAGGAAAGATTTCATACAATATCTAGATATGCCTTCTCTAGTATCCCGACAGAGTTCGAAAGGATTCAAAACTTTGCCAAGGGATTGGCAGGGTATTTTCAGGACCACAACTTCCTTGTTCCTAACGGATGGCACTTTTTAGAGTGTGGTGGATCATACCCGCATGACTGAGCGCATTAGGCATGATATACAGGGTCGTAGGGAGAGATTCTGTCAGCATGACCAATTTAGTGGACCCCCCTCATAAGATAGAGAGTTTCAGAGGTAAGGCCATCAAGATGGGCAGTTCATGCAACCATCCTAGCTAGCCCTTCCAACACCAACACTCAGGGACACCTCTCAGGGCATGAGGAGTGGTACTGGAGAAGGTTGTGGCATTGTAAGAGGTGGAGCCTGTGGAGGCCCATAAGATAGTAGTGGACGTAGAGAGCATTAGCCGAGGTCTTTTTCAGTGGTGTTCACATATACACTAACAGATATGTCCCCCATAGGTTCCGATTGAGGAAGACAATCATATATGATCAGTGGATGTGTATTCTAGGACAGGCATGCATCACAATTATTTTATATTGCATTACATGATATGCACCTCATGATATACACTTCATCTCACATCATACTTGGTTAATGTTATTGTATGTTGTCTACTTATATCATTCTGTTGTGAGTGTGTGTTGGATCCACTGGTATTCCTATATATTGAGATATCATGCTAGATGATGAGTACATCTATATTATTGTGATATGTATATTATATTTTGTTGGGAATTTTCTGAGTGCATGTTTGTAGTATGGCGGATTGAAGTTGGGATTTAAGGAGTTACTTTTGTTCTTCATTGCTTTACTTTAGGTTAGTTCCTTTTCGTTGAGTACCCTGTTGTTTGGTGCTCACCCCTTGCTATATTTTTATAGATTGTGAGCCCGGTCCATCCTGCTAGACTTCTCCTTGTTGGATCGAGCTTCTGGACCACTTGAAAGGTAGCTGCTCATATCTTCAGTGGGCCTTTGAGGAGTTCTTATTATGTTATGTTCTATTCGAGAACTAGATATTTGAAACTTTTATTTCTTTTGAGTATTCTACATTAGAGGCTTGTATATGTGACACTAGTTCTTGGGATGGTTGTAGTATTTTCTTACGCATTTATATATATTATTAGACCATTTATCTTTTGCTTCATCTATGCTGTTAAGTTGTTGAGTTTATGGCTGACTCGCCTTGGTGGGTTAGGTAAGTGCCATCACACCTGGATTTTTGGGTCGTGAAAATTTGGTATCAAAGCCCTAGGTTCATAGGTCTCACATGTGTACAAACCCAGTCGAGTAAAGTCTTAAGGATCGGTGTGAAGACGTCCATTGCTTATCCTTGAGAGGCTACGAAGACTGTTAGGAAACTCTCTTTTACTTCATTCTAATCAATTCGTGTGTGGGTCTTGTTTAAGTACTGAGTATTCATGTGTTCTTTTGACAAATGGCCAGGACCAAAGCTACTATTACTTAAGGACGAGGGGAGGCCGCCCCAGATATTGCTATTGAGACCCCAGCTAAGGGTAGGGGTCGTGCCAGAGGATTAGCTAGAGGTCGGGGCCAAAACGCCGCACCAACGAGAGATTATGATCGAGGTATCTCTCCCGAGCCAACTTTGGAGCCAAGACAGGAACATGTTCCACATAAGTTTGTTACAACACCACTACTTTAGGATATACTACTAAGAGTTTTGGGTGTGTTAGAGACTTTAGGGCAAACTGGTAGCCCAGCTGACACTCTCGGTACTTCAAAGACTCGAGTTGGGGTGCAACCTTAGGATCAATAGCAGGCCCCTGAGGCCTAGGTTCAGGTGGAGCAACCACTAGCAACTCCAATTATTGAGGTCTCACTAGTAGCTTCCTTGATTGATGATGAGCAACAGAGGTATGAGAAGTTTCGAAAGATGGCCCACCTTAGTTTCAGGGTGGGAAGACCGAGGATGCACATGAGTTTCTTACTACTTGCAGAGAGTTATTAGAGACTATGAGTCTAGTAAATATACATGGTGTGAGATATGTTACACTTCAGCTCTGTGGGCCAGATAGGGAGTAGTGGAGGATGTATTCAGGATCCCTTCCATTTGGGTCTCCTCAGATGACTTGGTAGACATTTTCTGATGCTTTCTATGACTGATTTGTCCATTGGAGCGTCCGGGAGAAGAGCCAGTTCAGGTTTGAGAGCTTGATCCAAGGCACATGACAGTTTCAGAGTATGTAAACACTTTTACCAGTTGGCCCATCATGCTACAACTATATTTTCGACCAAGGGAGAGAATGTTCGTCATTTTATGAGAGGGTTGATTTATTCGATTAGGCAGCCTGTATTTTGGGTAACAAGAGATGGAGTTTTCTTCTAGTCAATGGTTAGTACTGCCAAGGAGGCAGAGTTGATGCAGAGAGAGGAGTTTGTAGACCCCAAAAGGGTTCATACTTTAGGGCAGTACTCAGGTGCCTCATCAGGGGGCATAGGTATGGTCAGAGGAGGTAGTTAATTTCACCATCGTGGGATTCATGCAACCTTTCTAGCTTCAGAGGGGGGACAAGGTCCATGTGATTTCTATAGTTCAGGGCAGAGTTCATCTGGTTCTCAGCAGAGGCCTATAGGCTGGGGAGACTACAATATCCCTCATGCTTCTTCACATCAATTGTCCACCCATAGATCTTTCTTTGGGTGTGGATCTCTGAATCATTTGATATGTCAGTGCCCTAGGTAGACTCATTTTGTGCCCCACTATATATACTCCGCTACACCGGTTAGAGATCCGCCACCACCAGCCACAGGTTCAGCTCCACAGACTAAGGGTCGTGGTAAGGGTCAGACAAATAGAGGTGGATGCACTGGTGATTAGGGAGCAAGTGATATTTCTACTCAATCAGGTGCCAGGGGGTCAGTTTATTTGAGTGGAGGTCAAGGTACTCATTTTTATACTTTTCTAGGTAGGCCCGAGGTTGAGCCCTCAATTGTTGTGATTACAGGTATTATTATGGTTTTCCATCGCCCTACATCTGTATTATTTGATCCTTGCTCTACTTATTCTTATGTATTTGCTTATTTTTCCTTGGGGTTTGAGTTTTCTTGTGATACTATGTATGTGCCTGTTCATGTTTCGACCTCAGTATGAGAGTCCTTAGTAATGGATCGGGTGTACCGATCCTGTCTTGTTACTTTGGCGGGCTATGAGACTTGGGTTGATATGATTATATTGCATATGGTAGATTTTGATGTTATTCAAGGTATGGGTTGGCTATCTCCTTATCGTGCTATTCTTTATTACTATGCTAAGACCGTTACATTAGCCATGCTAGGCAAACCGAGGATCGAGTGGATTGGTTTGAGGGGTTCCTATCCTAGTAAAGTGATATCTTATTTAAGGGCCCAAAAGTTGATTGATTGAGGGTGTTTGGCTTACTTAGGCTTTATTCGTAATACCGTTGCTGAGTCATCTTCTATGAAGTCTATTCCAGTGGTATGTAAATTCCAGGATGTGTTTCCTACTGATTTTTCTGGAGTCCCTCCTGATCGGGACATTGACTTCATTATTTACCTTGAGCTGGGCACCACGACTATTTCTATCACTCTCTATTGTATGGCTCCAGCTGAGTTGAAGGATCTTAAGGAGAAGCTTCAAGATCTGTGGAGTGACAACTTTATTCGCCCCAGTGTTTCACCTTAGGGTGCCCCAGTTTTGTTTGTTAAGAAAGATGGTCTATAAGGATGTGTATTGATTATAGATAGATGAACAAAAATTGACAAGAACAAGTATCCTCTTCCTCGTATTAATGATATATTTGACCAACTTCAGGGAGCTGCATTATTTTCTAAGATTAACTTGAGGTATGGGTATCATCAACTTTATATTCGACCATCAGATATTTCCAAGATAGCTTTTCAGACTAGGTACGTCCATTATGAATTTCTTGTTATATCCTTTGGTTTGACTAACTCCCCTGCAACATTTATGGATTTGATGAATGGGGTGTTTCGGCTGATATCTGGATTCGTTTGTGATTATGTTCATCGATGATATATTGATCTATTACAAGACCGAGGAGGACCATGTGAGACATTTGAGGATTGTGCTCCAGAGGCTCAAGGAAGAGAAATTGTATGCCAAATTCTCCAAGTGCGAGTTTTGGTTGATTTCGATAGCATTCTTGGGGCACGTGGTGTCCAAGGAGGGTATTCGAGTTGATCCGACGAAGATTAAAGTCGTTTAGGGTTGGACTAGGCCTACCTCAGCCACAGAGATTCACAATTTTGTGGGTTTGGATGGTTATTATCACCATTTTGTTCAGGTTTCTCCATTATTGCAGCTCCACTGAATAGACTTACTCAGAAGAATATGGTGTTTCATTGGCCAGATGAATGTGAGGAGGTTTTCCAAAAGCTCAAGTTATTGTTGACTTCAACTCCTTTCTTGACATTGCGGGAAGAGGGCGTCGATTTCACAATTTATTATGATGCTTCGGGAGTGGGGCTAGGTAGTGTGTTGAAGCAGAAAAGGAAGGTCATTGATTATGCTTCTAGGCAGTTGAAGATCTATGAGAAAAACTCCCCCACCTATGATTTGGAGTTAGCTGCAGTTGTGTTCGTGCTAAAGTTATAGCGTTATTACCTTTATGGAGTCCATTGTGAGATCTTTACTGACTATCACAATCTCCATTATATCTTTAGTCAACAGGATCTATATATGAGGCAAAAAAAGTGGATTGAACTTCTAAAGTATTATGACTTGACTATTCTCTACATCTAGAGAAAACCAATATGTTGGCTGATGTATTGAGTAGGAAGAATTCTAGTATGAGGAGCCTAGCAGCTATCCGGGTTGAGGAGCGACCATTGGCTAGAGATGTTCAGAGGTTGGCTGATGTACTGCCAAAATGCAGCACTTTTGATGTTTAAAACTTGGAATTTTATGTGTTCTCAATGCGATGTTAGTAGGTTTGATTATGTTTTTGTGTTTGTTTTGCAGGATTATAGTGTTGGCAAAGTTTTGGGAGAAATATGCTGAAGTTGCTGGTTTTTGGTGTTCTACGAGACCCTCTATGAATCGTGGAGTATTCCATGAGTTGTAGAGTAGTCCACGAGTAATGGAAAGGGTTTCGTATACAGTTCCAATGAGGGGTGCAAAGTTGAAGTCAATTCTATGATTAGGATCTATGAGCCATACAATATTACATGAGCCGTAGAGTGATGGTCGTTCCCTGAGGATGAGAAACTGGATATATGTTGAAAAGTCATAAAACATGACCTTTCACGACACATATAATCTTACATAGGTCGTGGAATGGTTTCGTAGCAGTCAACTCCTGAACACTGGCAGAATCCATAAAACTCCGATCTATGGATCGTGAAGTAGTTTACAAGCTGTAAAGAGGTCCCGTGAATCTTTCCAACATAATTTTCCTAGTTCATTTTGGATTTGTATTTTACTTATTGTAAATAGATTTTTAGGTTACTTTTCATGAAGTTTCCAGAGAGAACAAAGTTTGAACCTTATTTTAGTGAATACACTTAGGATTTATCATACATTGTGTGTTCTTGATTCAAACTCGTGATCTTAATTGAAGAGTTGGATTTTGTAATTTTAATTTCATATTGTAAGTGCTTAATTATGTTCTTCTACATCATAATCTCTGCGTTTACACTAATACTACATAGCTAAATCCACAATTAGGATTGTGGGAACCATGATGAACTAACAAGGTAAAATTGGTTAACGTGTAATTCTTGAAAGGTGTGTTAGGACGTATTAATTATTCTTTTCACTTTGATTAATTTTTAATGGTGGCCAATGTTAGAACTCGCCTAGTATCACTTGTCAGATCAAGGAGGTGACAAATAGAAAAAGAGGTAATTATTAAGAGACGATTGAGTTTTTTCTCGTCTAATCAACTTAATCAAACTAATGGAAGCTTGTACTGGGATAAAAGTAAGAGTTAGTGGTGCCACACCATGAAGACAGATCAAGTTCTGGTGTGAAATTTACCTATTTGTTGGATCAAAGACTTAGGTAAACCTAACTTATTGTCCTGCACCTACACACAGGAAGAGAATTGCATGTGTCTGATATTACCACTTTAGGGATTCATGGGGAACACTTAACCCTATTTAACTCTTCCGCTGATTATTCATTACTTGCATTCGTTTAGTTTACTTTAAAGTCTTATTTTCAAACCCCCCTTTCCTCGGTACATAATAGGTTAATACTCTCAAGGTGCATTGAATTAATTCTGGAGTCTTTGTATTCCTTGTGGTAATGATCCTAATCTCGATTAGATTTACTTACTTGACGGTCGCTTTACCTCAAAAAGAAGGTGTGACTTGAGTGACATCAAGTATTTTGGTGCCATTGTTGGGGAATATGACTAGACTTGGTTAATTCAAGTAACATGGGGATTAGCCCTTATCTCCCTTATGTCACGTTTTTTTGTTTTTGTCTAATTTCAGGGGTCTAATCCAGCCAAGGATGGTTTAGACCGATCTGAACCATGATGAGGATGATAAGGACCCAGAAGTGTCAATTGAAGAGAGGTTGGGTGTCGACACTTTGGAGGTAGTCTTGATGAATTTTGAAAGTGATGACATCTCGAATTGTGAAGAGAAGTGCTTCTGAAAGCTTTTGGATTCCCTTAGAGGCAAACTAAGCTTGAATTGGACTTAAAACATTGTAAGTCACCCCCCACTAAACCTTTCACCGAGGAACCACAAGAGCTGGAGTTGAAGGACCTGTCGCCCCATCTAAAATATGTGTTCCTAGGTGTAGAAAACACATTGCCAATCATAGTGGCAATAACCTAATGACCTAGCAGGAGGATGCATTAGTTGTAGTGCTACAACAGTTCAAAAAGGCCATTGGATGGACAACCGCAGATATCATTGGTATCCTACCTAGAATATGTACTCACAAGATCCAACTGGTCATGGGGTACAAGCCAAGTGTTGAGCACCAACGATGTCTCAACCTACCCATGCAAGAGGTAGTGCGCAAAGAAATTATCAAATGTTAGATGCAGGTGTGATCTATCCAATAGCTAATAGTGAATGAGTAATCTCGGTCCAGTACATCCCAAAGAAGGGAGGTATCATTATAGTCCCAAATGCAAGTAACGAATTGATTCCTATGCGACCAGTTACAGGGTGGAGGGTGTGTATGGACTACAGAAAGCTCAATACTTTAATAGACAAGGATCACTTCCCTATGTCGTTCATAAATTAGATGCTAGACTGCTTGGCAGGAAAGGGTTGGTTCTGCTTTCTTGATGGTTACTCAAGTTATAATCAGATCTCCATCACCCTAGAGGACCAAGAAAAGACCACATTCACATGCCCCTATGGTACCTTCACATTCAAACAAATATCATTCGGAATGTGCAATCTTCTAACAACGTTCCAGAGGTTTATGATGTCTATTTTCTCAGATATGGTGGAAGAAACAATCGAGGCATTCATGGATGATTTTAGTATAGTAGACGGCTAGTTCGAAGATTGTCTGGAAAATTTACATACGGTGTTGCAAAGATGTAAGAAATGTGATTTGGTTCTGAATTGGGAGAAGTGTCACTTTATGGTTAAAGAGAGCATCATGTTGGGCTACATAATATGTAGCAAGGGCATCAAGGTAGACAGATCCAAGGTGGAATCACCTATCTCTGTCAAAGGTGTGAGAAGCTTTCGGGGTCATGCAGGTTTCTAAATGCGCTTCACCAAAGACTTCTCTAAAATTGGACATTCGTTGTGCAAGTTGCTTGAAAAGGAGACTAAGTTCGTGTTTGATGATACATGTTATAGAGCATTCAAACGGTTGAAGTAGAAGTTGATATTGGCTCCTATTATCATTGCTCCAAATTGGTCTAAGCTATTCAAAATCACGTGCATTGCAAGCGGGGTTGCAGTTGGTATGGTACTGGGGTAGCGCAGAGAGAAGATCTTATATCCTATATATTATTCCATCAAACCCCATAATGCAGCATAGAAGAACTACACTATCACAGAGCAAGAGTTACTTGGAGTGGTATTCACATTTGAAAAGTTTAGATCTTATCTGCTGGGAATCAAAGTCATGGTACATACAGATCACTCTGCACTGTGGTATCTGATGACAAAGAAGGATGCAAAATCAAGATTGATTCGATGGGTACTCCTTCTCCAAGAGTTTGAATTTGAGGTGATATACAAAAAAAGGACATAGAATCAAGTGGTAGACTATCTTTCTAGACTAGAAGAGGAAGCCATGATAAAGCTTGAGGATGGGGCCGAGATTGATGATTCCTTTCCTGATGAAAATATGTTGGCAACATTATATGACTTGATACCCTAGTTTGTAGATTTCATAAACTACTTGGTTAGTGATATTGTACCACTAGATATGAATACCCATGAGCACCGCAAGTTCATGACTGATATGAGAAAGTTCTTCTGGGATGATCCATATTTGTTCCGTGTGTATGCAGATGGGGTTATTCACTGTTGTGTCCTATAGATTGAGATAATGAGCATCTTAGAGGCACGTCATTCATCACTGGTCGGGGGCATCATAGTGAAGTTCAAATGATATATAAAATCCTATAGTACGACTACTATTGGCCGACCATCCATCAAGATGCCCACGACTTTACCAAGGTTGTGACAGATGCCAGAGAGAAGGTGGTGATTCCTGCAAGCACGAGCTTCCCCTAAACCCCATTGTGGTGATTGAGTTATTTGATATATGGGAGATCAATTTCATGGGCCCGTTTGTTAGCTCACACGAAAATAAGTACATTCTGGTTGTTGTGGATTATGTATCAAAGTGGGTGGAGGCAGTAGTGCTACCTAACAATGATAGCAAAAACATCATAGCATTCCTGGAAAGAACATCTTTTATAGATTTGGTACCTCTCAAGAAATTATCAGTGATGGAGGCTCGTACTTCTGCAACAGGCTCTTCAAAGCACTACTTGAAAAATACGGGGTCAAGCATAGAATGACAACTCCATATCATCCGCAGACTAGTGGACAATTGAGGTGTCAAATAGGGAAACCAAACAAATTTTGTCCAAAACTATGAATGTAAACCGGACCGACTAGTCACGAAATCGTGATGATGCATTATGGGCATACCGGACTGCATTCAAAACCCCCATAGGTATGTCTCCCTACCAGCTTGGCTTTAGGAAAGCCTGCCACTTACTGGTGGAACTGGAACATAAAGCAATATGGGCACTAAAAAAGTTGAACCTGAATTGGAATGAGGTGGCAACCTCGAGGTTGAACCATTTGAATGAGCTTGATGAATTCTACCTAAAAGCATATGTGAGTTCAGCCTTATAAAAACAACAAATAAAGCTGTAGCATGATCGCCGCATCGAAAACTGCCAGTTCACACCCAGAGATCTAGTACTGCTTTTTAATTCTAGATTGAGGTTATTTCCTGGGAAGCTCAAATCTATATGGATTGGACCCTTCAGAATAGCATGAGTCTTCAACCACAAAGCTATCGAGTTGGAGAAACGAAATGGCACCACATTCAAAATGAACGATCAAAGAGTAAAACTCTACCTTGGCAATGATGAAAAAATTAAGACAGTGGAAGCATGGGCACTTGATGAAGTATGAGTAATCAAGTGAACCCAATCGTGCCGTGATAATAAATTAGGCGCTACTTGGGAGGTGACCCAAAGATGAGCGAGGCTCTTTGGAGCCCAGGTATGTTCTTTTTGACCCCTGCTCTTTACTTTTTATATTATGTGTGCATTGGGGACAATGCGTAGCTTTTTTATGAGGGTGTTATGGGTAGTTATAGGCCTCAGTGAAGTCTGAGTAGCCTTGGCCTATAACTATCACAATTTTTTATTCAAAGAGTTTTCTTGCCTGTGTTGTTTTCCTTGCGGATATTTATTTTTCTATTGAACTAATATATTTAGGATATTTTGGTAGTATTAATAACATTCAGTACTTATATCTATGACATAGTATATTTTTGTTGAAAATGGTACCGACTAAAATCTTTTTTTGTGTTTAGTTAATTTTGATAGCAACCTTGCATGATTAGTTGTTTGACAGTGCTTGTTCTGATATGTTAGACTAAATTGTGATGAAAAATGTGATATGATAGTCTGTATTAACCTGTAAAAGAGTGCCATGTGTGAGTGAGCTTAATTGCATGATTTAGTACTGTGTTTTAATTCAGAACTTATCGTGTTACTCTGATTTGTGTTGTAGATTAGTTGGTTAGGAAAGGATCTTAGGCCGTTGTTCATAATAGTCCACTTAGCTTAAAAATAACCAACCAAATGTGATATGTATCTCTTGATCCTTGTATTTCAGCCTAAAATTGACTTCTTCATTGTAAACACCTAAGAAATCTTACCCAAATTCATGATTAAATCCTAAAATCGACCCTAGTCCTTCCTTGAACATCATGCACCTTGACTGAGGCAAAACGCCTAAGTTGAGGGTAGCTACCAAAAGTGACCATGATTCGAAGGATGGATAATGTGCACCTCAATTCAGGCTAAAAGCCTAAGTTAAGGGCGGCTAGTGAGGTAAAAGTCATAAAAAGGGGAGGAGAAATTAGTGTTGCAAAAAGGAAAGTAAATAGAGAGTAGGGTGCCAAAAAAATAAAAAAGTACCTAATCAGTGTGCTAAAGAGAAAAGAAATTTAAAAAATAAAGGCATTGTGCAAAAAGAGTAACAAATAGGCACCCTAAAAGGTTTAAAATAGGAGAAAAAGAGAGAGTGAATTAAAAGATAGGTTGGTAGAGTGAAAGTGTAGAAAACGTAGTGTCAAAGAGGATCATTAGTCATTATGTTTCCAAAATATAACACAAAAATCCCCTGAGCCTACGTTACAAGCCTAGAAAGTCCTAAAGTGATGCTAACCCAACTAGTTGAAAGTGTTAGTCATGAGTATAGGGGAAAATATATGGTATTGACCATGGTATATGAATGTCTTTGTGACTGAGAGTGATCTAGTATTGTCCTGAGCATTAACTATCAAAATTTTATACTGAGAGGGAAAATGAGACTTCTTTTTGTGAGGACACTTGCATTGCATTATTGATGTATGACTAATTCGGTAATTGTTGCTTATTTATAATTGCATGACTTGGCATAGTTGCACTGTTGGGCATATTGATCTATGTTAGTTTGTTGGCTGGCTATTTGATCTGAGCTTAAAATATAATGTCGGTGTCTGTGTTGAATTTTAATTGAGTCTGCGCCATTGGTTTTGAGTCTATATACTACTATACTGCATATATAGATTAAGTCTTTCGCTTGAGGACAAGCAATAATTTTAAGTTGAGGGTGTTGATGTGCTGCCGAAATACAACACTTTTGATGCTTATAACTTAGAATTTTGTGTGTTCTCAATGCGATGTTAGTAGGTTAGATTGTATTTTTGTGTTTGTTTTGCAGGATTATAGCATTGAAAAAGTTTTAGAAGAAACATACTGAAGTTGCTAGTTTTTGATGTTCCATGAGACCCTCTACAAATTGTGGAGTAGTCCACGATTCATGGAGAGGATTTCGTACACAGTTCCAGCGAGGGGTGCAAAGTTGAAGTCAATTCTACAAGGAGAATCTATGAGTCGTACAATGTTACATGAGCCGTAGAGTAATGGTCGTACCCTGAGGATAAAAATCTGAAGATATGCTAAAAAGTCATCAGACGAGAACTTCTACGAGCCATAGAATCTTACACGAACCGTGAAATAGTTTCGTAAAATTCAACTCTTGAACATTGCAAAAAGCTATGAAACCTCGATCTATGGGTCATGAAGTGGTTTACGAGCCATATAGAGGTCCTGTGAAGCTTGCCAACAAAGTTTTCCTAGTTTATTTTGGATTTTTATTTTACTTATTATAAATAGGTTTTTAGGTTATTTTTCATGAATTTTTCAGGGAGAACGAGTTTGAACCTTTTTTTAGTGAATACACTTAGAATTTATCATACATTGTGTGTTCTTGATTCAAACTCGTGATCTTAATTGAAGAATTGTATTTTGTGATTTCAATTTCATCTTGTAAGTGCTTAATTATATTCTTCTACATCATAATCTCTGTGTTACACCGATAATGCATAGCTAAATCCACAACTAGGGTTGTGGGAACCATAATGAACTAACAAGGTAAAATCAGTTAACGTGTAATTCTTGAAAGATGTATTAGGGCGTATTAATTATTCTCTTTACTTTAATTAATTTTTAACGGTGGTCAACGTTAGAACTCTCCTAGTATCACTTGCCGGATCAAGGAGGTGACGACTAGAAAAAGAGATAATTAATAAGAGATGATCAAGTTTTTTCTCATCTAATCAACTTAACCAAACTAAGGGGAGGTTGTACTGAATCAAAGTAAGGGTTAGTAGTGCCACACCATGGAGACAGATCAAGTTCTGGGTGAACTTTATCTATTTGTTGGATCGAAGACTTAAGTAAACCTAACTTACTGTCCTGCACCTACACACCGAAAGAGAATTGCATGTGTCCGATATTACCACGTTAGGGATTCATGGAGAACACTTAACCCTAGTTAGCTCTTCCACTGATTGTTCATTACTTGCATTCATTTAGTTTACTTTAAATTCTTGTTCTCAAACCCCCCTTTCCTTAGGAGATAATAGGTTAATCACTCCTAAGGTGCATTGAATTGATTCTGGAGTCTACCATATTTCTCGTGAGAATGATCCTAACCTCGGTTAGGTTATTTACTTGACAACTGCTTTACTTCAAAAAGAAGGTGTGGCTTGAGCGACATTATTGGCTAATAGGTTATTGAGGTTACAGATTTTAGAGCAAGGTCAAGTGCTTACTTCCATTGTGGCCAACTTATCTTTGATAGATCAAATTTGTGAGAGGCTATTTGAGGATGAGAAGTTCTGTATTATTTGGGATAAAGTTATTAGAGGTGAAGCTAGGGAAGCAAAGTTTGATTCTGATGGTGTTTTGAGGATTGAGAGTCGTATATGTGTGCCTAAGATGGGAAGTTTGATTAGATTGATAATAGATGAGTCACATTGTGCTAGATATTCCATTCACCCAGGGGCAGTGAAGATGTACCACGACTTGGGATAACATTATTGGTGGACTGGTATGAAAAGAGACAAAGTTGAGTTCGTTGGCAGGTGCTTGACATGTCAACAGGTCAAGTGTGAGCAATTAAGGCTAGGTGGAGAGCTTCAGAAGATACCCATTCCTGAGTGGAAGTGGAAACACATTGCTATGGACTTCAGTGTTGGATTAACTCCTACTGTCGGGGGTTTTGACTCTATTTGGGTAGTGGTGGATCGATTGACCAAGTCTATGCACTTCATTTTTTGTCAAAGTGAGGTATACCACGGAGAGACTGACCCAACTTTATATCAATCAGATAGTGAGACTTCACGGGATTCCAATGTCTATCATATCAAATTGGGGCTCGTTGTTTACTTCACACTTTTGCAGAGCTTTACATCATGGTCTAGGTACCTTTTGGATTTGAGTACAACTTTTCACCCCCATACTGATGGTCAATCCGAGAGGACCATTTAGGTACTAGAGAATATTTTTTGAGCCTGTGTTATTAATTTTGGAGCTTGGTGGGATCAACATTTGGCCTTAGCGAAGTTTGCTTACAATAATAGTTACCATTCCAGTATTCAGATGATTCCTTTTGAGGCCTTGTATGTCTGAAGGTGTAGATCACCCATTGGATGGTTTGACACGATAGCGGTGGTGAGCATGGGTGTTGATATGTTGAGAGATGATCTTGAGTGAGTATGATTGATTCAGAGTAGATTGGTGATACCCCAGAGTCGCCAAAAGAGTTATGTTGATAGGCAGGTTCGACCACTTGAATTTGTGGTTGGTGATATGGTTTAGTTGAAAGTCTCGCCTTTGAAGGGTGTTATGAGGTTCAGGAAGAAAGGCAAGCTAAGTCTGAGGTTTATTGGTCCTTTTGAGATTCTTGGTAGAGTGAGGGAGGTGGCTTATAGACTTGCCTTGCCGCCAAACTTGTCTTTATTCTAGCCTATTTTTCATGTTTTGATGTTGTGACGTTACATCCAGGATGAGTTTAGTGTTATTTCTATGGATTCAGTTGAGTTGAGCCCTTATTTGACTAATGAGGAGCAACCAGTGACCATTTTGGATAGGCAGGTGAGGAAGTTTAGGATTAAAGAGATCACCTTGGTGAAGGTCCAGTGGAGCCATAAGCCCGAGAGTGAGGCTACGTGAGAGATATAGTCTGATATGTGGATCTGGTACCCTCAATTGTTTGAGCCTTCGGGTATGTCTCCTATCTCATGTTCAAGGATGACCATTATTTTTAGTAGTGGATGATGTAAAGACCACAAAGGTCATTTTTGGCATTTTTGATTTAATTTCTATTTTGCCCTTCTTGAAAGTTGTCTTGGGTCATATTTGGTCAAGTCTGAAAGTCAGATTTTGAAAATCTTGTAAAAAGTTGGAGTTTTGCAAAAGAAAGAGTTTTCAAAGGCTTAAAGTTGGAAATTTTGAGTTTTGAGGTCATTTTGAGTTTTGAGTGTCAAAATTCAATTCTATTGATTCCATCAGATCTAGAATGTCGAATCTGGTCTAAGGGAACTTGAAGAACTAAATTCTGAGTTAAAATAGAGATTTTAGGCCCAAAGTTGCATTTCTAGTTCATTTTGGATTATAGATTTGACTTTGGTCAACATTCGGAGTTCGGAAGCTTGTATCAAAATTTTATCAGTTGCAGTGGTTCCAAGTGATGAAACTAATGGTAGAAATTTCTTCATTGCAATTCTTAGAGCTTTCGTAAATATTTTGAGTTTTTGAGTCTGAAACTAGTTTAAATAATCTTTCTCAGATTTGGGTCCACGGGGGTTTCGGATTTGAATTTTGATGGTTCTATTGAGCCTGGATCGTCGTTTTTAGTAGGTTTCATATATGGTTTGTGTTCACGGGGTTCCGAACGAATTTTTGAGGGTCTAGTTCTTATTTTTGGTTTGTTGTGTTTTGGTTGGTGTAAATGTTTCTGGTGCAGGTCAAGGTTACTCTCCGTGATCCCGCCCAAGGCTCTTCGTTCGTGGAGTTGTGATGCGTTAGGTTTCCCAAAACTTCACATTCACGAAGTGTTGGTCCCCTCTGAATTTCACGTTCGCGGAGTGTTCTTCATGCCTGAACAATATATCTTTTTAAAATACATTTTAAAACCTATTTCCACCATTTTCAACCCATCAAGCTTCTTTTTTCAAGAGAGATTTCAAGATTTTTCAAGGCAAAGTGATTGAGTAACTATTTTCTAACCTATTTCATCGATTTACATTGATTAATTCATGTTTTTGTCTTCTAATTTTTAGATTTTAATGGTGATATTTGGGAATTTTCGAGTTTTGATTTCCTAAACTTAAAATGTTAATTTCTCCTTCATCTCAATTCTATTTTTGAAAATATTTTCTCTGTTGAGTTCCTTATTACGTGGAGGACATTTTTATATATTAATTTTCAGATTCCGACTATATTTTTCAGTATGTAATTTTTGACCATTTAACTATTTTTCTCTGAATTGAGTGATTTTAGGTGTCATTAGATTCATTATATGATTATAATGCCATATTTGAATAGATTGTGATGATTTGGAATACCGAAAGAGGGGAAGTCAACCATTTTGGCTTGATTTAGGACTTTAATTGAGGCAAGTGGACTTCTAACCTTTCGTTAAGTATGATTGAACCTTGTATGCTCCTATATGAATGAAATTGAGTATTTAGGGGTATAATTGTACCATTGTAGGCTTGATCATGATTATTCTTATTGAATACTTGCTCGTATGTTGATATGTCGATCTATAAATAAATTATGATTATGTAATCTATTTGACCTTGTGAATTATTTGATATTGATAGTGAGATGGTACATATATTTTCTTATGGTTGAGATATTGAGACATTGATGAGATTGTGATATTGATGATAGTGAGATGTTGATGGTATTGAGATATTGAGATCATTATGATGATGACACTGTGATATAAATGTGATCATATATGTTACATCTATTATTATCTGTGCATTAATGCTTGTGATGGCCACGACCAAGTGGTGAGAAAGGTAACATGTGGATTGGTGACTGAGGTCTCTACCAGTCGGGTCTAAGGTCTCTTTAGGACGGTCCGAGCTCTCTTTCGGATGGCCCGAGGTCTTTTCCGGATGGATAAGCATTAGTCGAGGTATTTGCCGGCAGCGTTCACATATTCATGGATAGATATGTCCCCTTGGGTTGCGACTGAGGCAGACAACCATAGTTGATCAGTAGATGTGTATTCTAGGACATACATGTATCACGATTATTTGACATTGTATTACATGATATGCACCTCATGACATACACTTCATCTTACATCATACTTGGTTGATGTTGTTGTATTTTGTATACTTATATCATTCTGTTGTGAGTATGTGTTGAATCTACTGGTATTCCTGTGTATTGAGATATCATGCTAGATGATGAGTACATCTTTATTATTGTGATCTATATATTATATTGTGCTGGGAATTTTCTGAGTGAAGGTTTGTAGTTTGGTGGCTTGTGGTTGGGATTTAAGGAGTTACTTGTGTTCTTTATTGTTTTACTTTAGGTTACTTTCATTTCGTTGAGTACCATGTTGTTTGGTGCTCATCCCTTGCTATATTTTTGTAGGTTTTGAGCCAGGTCCATCCTAGTAGACTTCTTCTTATTGGATCAAGCTTCTGGACCACCTGAGAGGTAGTTACTCATGTCTTCAGTAGGCCTTTGACACTACTAAAAAATTGTAAAAAAATGACGGCCCGAAAAACGACGGACTAAACGACGCAGTCTGCCACAATTTTATTTAAATGAAAAAAATTAATTTTTTAATAAAAGCGGCGGACTGGATCTACATGTCCGTTGCAATTTTTGGCATTTTTTCGTCCTTTTTTTAATTTAATTTAATTTTTTTTAATTACGTAACGACGTAGTCCGTCGCTTTCAGTCAACAGTCAAAGCCATTTAATGAAAAGCGACGGACATATAGACGCAGTCTGTCACTTTTTTAAATATAAATACCCCTTTTTACCTCAAATTCGCCCCATTTTTTCCCTCTCACTCCAAACACACACACACACACACTCTCTCTCTCTCTAAACCCTACCCTCTGCCGCTCCACCTCGGCCCGCCCTTTTTCGGTGACTTTCTCCGGCCACCAGCTGCCGCCGGCCTGCCGCCCCACCCCATAAACCTATGGTACTAATTTTTTTACTTTTTTGCTCTATTTTTTAATTAAATTTTAGTTATATGTTAGTGGTTTAGAAATTGCTTATTTTGTAAATTTATTAATTATGATAAATATCAAGTAATTTTGGGTTGTTCATTGTGAATATGTGAATGAAATTATT
>JBCEWC010002750.1:0-21870 GCA_038996855.1 Solanum aculeatissimum
TAAATGGTCTCACAAATTACCTTGACATTTTTTACATAGTGATGTCATGGATGACATCAAGAGCAAGAATTCACTCCGATAAATAGGTAACTCTTGGTTCATTTGTAACATACCTCTCACTTGCCTTCTCATCTTTTAAGACATTTGTTTTTCTTTCTCTCTTGTAGTATTTTACTTGTATTCTTTGAAGTGAAATAAACATTGGTTGATTGTATCCGAGGAGTAGGCAAAAGGAAATAAAACTTTACCGAACCTCGTAAATTTCTGGTGTTCTTTTTTTTATTATCTCATTTACTATTTATTGTCTCATTTACTATTTATTAGTTATCTTTAGATATAGCAGTTGTGATTTTATCACTCTCTATATATTCAGCTTCCGCAACAATACTGATTATGTCATTACATATTTGTCAAATAAGGCAATGTGTCATGACCCCTAATTAACCTGTGTAAGATTGTTCCCACGCACAACTCCCAAGACTCCCTCTCTCCTACTTCCTAGGAGGGAGGAAACCCTCTTTCCAGCAACTCCTTGTCGAAATCATCTCTTTCTCTCTAGTCCAATCTATTATAGTCTGTGGCAGCTTCCAGTGTCTTTCTTTCCTTCTTTTCTTTTTACATCGCCTGACTAGTCCCTTTTCAGATAACTGATTTAGGAAAATAGGATATATTTCCACACAAGCTTCAAATCTATTTTTTTACGAAATAAGAATGTCATTAATACACATCAATTGCACAGATTACAAAAGAAAGAAAATATCAGCTCCCATTAAGGCAAAAAAAGCTATCTAAACAACTAAGAACAAAGGTCTATGGAGCTGATAAATTCCAGGAAAGAATTGATACTAAATACAGGAGAGAGGTTAAGCCAATCAAAAAGAGTACTCAGAGATCTTGGTTTAAGGTTAGAGATGGGTTTGGGGTGCCCTCAAAACATCTTTTGTTCCTCTCCATCCATAAGCACACAAAATACAGGCTGGAACCAAAGACAAGATCTTCTTCATGGACTTTCTAACTTTCCAAGAACTCCAACACACAAAAGCCTCTCTCATGATCTTGACATGGCCTAAGTGAGTCCAAAAAGTGAGAGGAACATGTTCCATAGGCCTGTTGCATATGATTAATAGATTCACAGTTGCATAGGCACATGTAGCATCTGTTGACTATTTTGAATGTCCTCCTCATGACATTTTTCTGAGTCAAGCAAGAATCTTTTAGCGTAATCCAACTGAAAGAAATAAATTTAGGTGGCAACTTAGTTCTCCAGATTAATTTTCATGGCCATAGATCAATTAAGGACTTTTTGGAGCTTTATTGAAGGTAGTTTGCTCTAACTGAGTAGGATTCATCCCTGCTATTTCTCCAGATAAGTTTGTCCCTGCTTTGACTGTTGACTATATTAGTCTGAATGGTGGCCATGAGACTAAAAAGCTCTTCTAACTCCCAATAATTAAGATTTTTCCTTAGGATCAGATTCCACACATTGTCTTCCCTGTACTGCAAGATTGGTGAGTTTGGACTAAATGCAATCTGGAAAACGCTTGGAAAAGCATTCATTAGAGGAATGTTTCCTAGCTAAATATCTTTCCAAAATTGAATATGTTCCCCATTTCCCACCATAAGTGAGACATCGCTGAAGAATATTTCCCACAGTTTCCTTATATCTCTCCAGACCCCCGTACCACCCGAGGTACTAACTTTATTAGAGAACAAATGACTTATCACTACTATACTTTGCTTGAAGCACTTCCTTCCATAAGCCAGCCGCCTCTTGATTATATCTCCAATGCCACTTCAATAGCATACACTTGTTATGTAGAACCAAATCTTTGATACCCAATCCTTCATATTGTTTTGGCAAAGTGACTTTGGCCCATTTAACAAGGTGAAAATTGTGAACCTTATTGTTTCCTTTCCGGAGAAAGTCTCTCCTAATTTTGTCAAGTCGTTGTTTCACCTCAACTAGCATAAGGAATAGGGACATAAAATAGGTGGGGACTAAGTTGCTCGGACTCGGGTGCGAGTGTCCGACACGGGTGCAAATCTAGAGGTCTGATCGTCTATGATCAAAATTTTAAGATTCGGAGATACGGATCCATGTATGGATATGGGTGCGGGGATTCCGCTAAAAATAGTTCAAATATCTAAAAATAAAGTTATAAAACCTAAATTATGAAATATTATGTGAAAAACTTGAGGGAGAAAATATTGATCAAGAGGAGAATCATGACAGAAGATAAAAGGAAAGACGGTGACAATAGAAATTCATATATACAAGGTATTTAGTTACTTCAAATGAACGTTAGTGTTAGTTTTGATTACATAAATGATTTACTCTGTCCAAAACTTCTCCCTCGAATTGGGTCAAAGTACCCGAAACCGGTTGACTAGATCAGGTATGAATCCTACACTCACACCCACATTGACGTCGTGCCGACATGAGTGCAGCATAAAAAATGAAGAGTCCGAGCAACTTAGCGTGGGGATACTGTCCATGATACTATTGATGAGTGTTAATCTTCCCCCTAGAGAGAGGTATTGTTGTTGCCAGGAGGTTAACCTTCTCTCAATCTTCTCCAGAATCACATTCCAAACTTGAGTTGATCTATTCCTGGCACCCAAAGGCTTACCCAAGTAGGTGGTGGGTAATTAAAGGAGCTAATAGGACAACACATGATATCTGTCATATCTTCCAAATCAAGAACCTCGTTTACAGGATAAATAGTGCTCTTGGACATGTTGATGTGGAGACCTGGCAATGTGTCAAACAGCATAAGGGTCAGATTTGGATATTGCACTAGAGATTTCTTAGCTCCACAGAAAATCAAGATGTCATCAGCAAATAGAAGATATGAGATCGAGACTGGTAGACCATAACCATTGCCTAGCTCAAAGTCTTCTATCCAGTGAAGTTGTTTAGCCTTCTCCAATATCCTACTCAAACCCTCCATAGCCAGAATAAAAAGTAAGGGTGATAGGGGACCCTCTTGTCTGATGCCTCTCTTGGGAGAGAAAACCCTCAGGACTTCTATTCACTAGTACAAAATACTTTATAGTGGAGAAGCTATACTTGATCCATCTAATCCATTTCTCTCCAAATCCTATTTGCCTTAGGATTGAAATAAGGAAAGACCAACTCAATTTATCAAAAGCCTTCTCAATATCAAATTTAAAAAGCAGACCTGGGGTATAACTTTTCTGCTTCCAATCTAGAACTTCCTTAGCAATAAGTGTTGCATCAGTAATTTGCCTTCCTTGAACAAAAGGCATTCTCGTAACAAGAGACTAGACTCCCAATCACCTTCTTTACCCTTTCTGAGAGCACTTTGGCCAAAATTTTGTACAATAGGACTGATAGACCTAAAATGCTTAAGTTTTATCGCAAGTTTCTTTTTAGGGACAAGTGCAATAAAAGAAGCAATAAAAAATTTCACCATGTGGCAATTGTTGTGTGAGTGATTAAGCGCACTCAAAATATCTTGCTTGATAATTCCCCAACACTTCTGATAAAACCCCATAGAGAATCCATCTGGCCCTGGAAAGTGGGAAGTGATACATGGTTTATATGACAGAGAAGTCGTAATATGATGAGAAGATGAACTATGAGTATAAGAGCCATGAAATGGTTGTGTGCCATTCTTAAATAAGCCTCCAAGGATAAAGAAAAAGTGATCAGGAGACAGAGGAACTAGGAAAAACTCATGTAGACTTTCAGATATCCTGTATTTTTGATAAGCTGTAATTATGATTTTTAGTACAACCCATGTACTGGTTTTAGTTAACACATTCAAAGGTTACTTTCTCAAAATAATAATGATAATTAAATGTGTCATTCGTTCTTGGACTAAACTAAAATAGAAAGTGTCTTATAAATTGGGACAAGAGGGAGTATGACATATAATGATTATATATAGAAACAAGAAGAGGGAAAGTAGTAGCGATTGTCCTAGATTGACACCTTGTACAGGGTCTATTTTATCTGTTTGTTTCCTGTACCTAGGCTTCTTCTTGACGCTTTCTTTAATGAAACACCTGCATAAAAAAGGGAGATGTTACAATTGAAATTTTCTTCTACCTTTTTCCAGTGTCTTGTACCCTTTTTTTCCTTGTGTGCATGTTTAGTTTGCTTAATTATGCTTAATGGTTTTCGTGACATGAGTGCAGAAAGTTGAAGAACACTTCCATGCGTGGACAGTCACAAGTTATGGACAATAATTGGGATTTTTATCCTATCAGAAAGTTGAAGAAGGTTGAGTCAAGAACCAAGGTTTTCATCCTTACATCTGCAGTTGTTGGCCTTGGAGTCCTCTTGTTTAAGCCAAGAGACTGATTCTTCATCTAAACAGTTTCTCACTGTTGCTTTGTCTGGATGGTGCATATATGTTATTTTCGTATGGTTATTGGTTTGTTTGGTTTATTGATGGTGGAACAGACAATTGCTAGTTTTGCATTTGTTTTTTCCCCTTGAATGTATATGGTAGGTCTCTAGTTGGAAAAATATTTATTATAGAATTCTCCCAACAATGATAATATCTAGAAGCTACGTATAATATCCTTTATTAGATCTGGGTCTTATTCCTGCTAAAATCCTCTGACTTCCGGATTCATATGGTACATGTGTTTTCTGAGGTGAAGAAGTTAACAGCTAATGAATTCCATGTGTTGGAATGAATTATTTTCCTTGTACAAATCCTTTTATAGAATATATTGGTAGAAATGTGTTATACTTCGTCATCAATTAAGTCCCTAATTAAAAACCTCTGCACCAATGAATTAGAAAATCTTTGACACACCAAATTGTAATACCAGTGATTACCTAAAGTAAAATATTACAACCAAAAAGGTAACATTTTTGTACAAGATTGGGGGCGTGCACTACATGCACGTTGTTGTTTATAATGTCTTGTCTTTGGGGTCGTTCACTTCAACGAGATTCGCTTCACTTTTGTAGTCGTCATGAAAGTAAAACTCGAAAAGCAAAGTATGACAAATATTTTACTACAGGGCTGCAATACAGAAAGTATAGATGAGTTATAATTTCCAAATGACATGTATTTATTCAAAGTCTGTTCAACTATTAAAAGGGAATTAGTATATTTTTTAGTAGGAAGAGTGTATTTTCAAACTCAAATTTGAAATTCAATTTGTCATGTTGAGATTGTAAGAAATTTCTAAAATTTTAGAAATTGCTTTTATGTGAGTTTATTTGTTCAACATTATGATCCATTCAACTTTCTTTTTTCTAGGGGGTATTTGGAAGAGGGAGAGAGGAGCATTTGATGAGAAAGCTCAAGAAAGTGGATGTATGATCTTTTGTTTTCTTCTATACACACATTGACTCAGTTAGAATGATCCAACGATTCTTATTTTAAGGCATTGCAAATCTGAAAATAAAGTCTTTAACATAATTGCTGCAATTTTTGTTGTGGGGCAAGATGTTTATAGGAACTGAGAAATATATGCACTCTTTGCTAAATGACTGGTTTTATGCTTAAGTTATGGCCAATTTTATTTCTCTTAAAGCTAATGACTTGGTAAAGATATATGTCTCTTTGTCTTTGTGGATAGCAAATATAATGTATGTTCGAACTCAAATTGATGAAATTTGTTCTGGTATTTTGTGTCTCCTAAGTTACATGTTAAGCGTCAAGATTTAAAAATTTGTCGTTGAGCATGAAGATTGTAGACCCTCGAGTAGTCTTTATTTATGAATTAGAGACCATGAACTTAAAATACCATGCTCAAGTTAATTAGTTAGTTTCAATTTCTACACTGTAATCGTCTTTATTTATTGAATTGGTAGAAATATAAATACAATTTTAATTCTTAGGAAATCACAATAACTTAGTTAAAGTTTTTTCTTATTGTTTTTTTTAAGTCATAAAATTGTATTTTAGGAGACTATAGTTATTTCACATTTTCAAATCATTTAAGGGAAAAACAAAAGGTTTGCTTCAGATTATTAAATCTATTTTGAAGCGATAAATGATTTTGTGTGTATTCAAATGCATCGTGTTGTGATTAGTATCATGAATTGCTTTATTTTTTAACTACGAAAAATGAAATATAGTATATCATTATAGCATGAGATTAAATCGTCCTCTTTAACTTTCTATTTTCTGTCTTTTGTTTGCATGAACGCCTAAGGCAAAGAGTCTTTTATTGAAACTCGACAACACTATCAGATCAAACACTTGCATCACTCTCTCATACACATCTCTCTTACACATCTCTCTTGGCTCCTTGCAATGCATCCAAGTAGAAAAGAAGTGAGAGAGCTAGAGGAAATTTGAAACTCTACATTTGCTTAGTCATTCGTTTCCTCCCTTCTCTGAAAGAACCTCCGATCCATAGGGGAGAAAAAGTGAACAACTACTATATATATTTTTTATTAGCTTCTGATTAGCTAACTTATTCTTCTATCCTTTTCTTTTTTGAGATTGCTTATTTAATTAAGATAATTGGTTGTATATTTAAGCCTAGAGGGTTAATGGGGATGTTAAATTTAATGACTTTTTTTAAAAAAAAATTTGGGAAAATAAATCTTCTTTCTAAACTTACAATCTAGTTTATTTTATACATTGATCAATCTATCTCATGCAATATTTAAGTATCTAAACAGTATATAGGTATAAAACAACAAAATTAGAAGTCTCCAAATAAATAAATAATAAACAACAAAAGTCTAAACAATGCACTACCAGAAAGAATCTAAAGTTATCGTATTAAACCTCTAACTACAAATTGTCTAAGAGTAGCGAAGAATAAATAACAAATAAGGTGTCTCAATTTCTAAAAGAAAGACATCAAAAATGAAAATGAATTGCAGCAGCCAAGGCAAATATAGCTCACCCTCATATCTGAATGCAACAACGCTAATAATGGAGACTCGTGGACGTTTCTAGATTATAGTTTACACTCAAAAGAAAGTGCAAGAGTAGCATTAGTACAAATGCTATATACAGATAGGCATCACAGGCCAACTATGATTAGTAATAGATATATATAATCACAGTCATAAAATAAGTAGACAAATTCATTCCGATCCACATAGCCCACCAAATAAGTCATAAGTCATCGTAATCATTATAAATCACTATATATCTATGTACATATGAATATAACCCGGATAAGCCCTCTAGCGTTTCACTGTTACGTAGTTGTATATGTAGGAAAATATGGGATCCCACATCCGTGGCTTAAGTTCACCTTTACGCCCATATAAGGGCCTAACCCATTTAGTCTAAATAATTGAGTAAAAGCGCGTGCACGCACACACATATATATAGTATAGGTGCATTTATTCAGAAAAAGGAGTGACTCTTCTAAAAAGTCTCCTTAACACACTATAAATATGATGAGTTCACTGATGTAATGATAATTCGATTGCATATATTTTTTAGGTTTTGTTGTATTCTGTTAGTGCATTGCTTGTTAATACTTAAATCTATACCGACAATTACTCTTGAAAGATAGTAATCTTTTATGCCTCAATGTTTTGAATTTCTCTATAATTCTTTTAACAAATTTCAACAGTAATTTTGTTATGGAGAAATTATTGTCTGCTGTTGAAAATCCAAAGGACATCATAAAACTAGATCATTTTAATAGATTAACCTTCACTCACAAATGATTTTCTTTCTCACTGCATTGAAGATTTTTTATGTACTTGATCCATTATTCGTTGTACTTTCAGACCTATTGATGTGGTCAAAGTAAAGAGGAAGAAATGTGAAGAAGATGAATTGCTTTGTCGAGATCACATATTGAATATGTTGACTGACCACTTGTATGATTTGTACTCGAATATCAAAATCTCCAAAGAAAATTTGGACAATATTGCAGACTACACATGAAAATAAATAAAATGAGGTATTGATAAATTTTTATCTTTGCAATATTTTGAATTTAAGGTAGTTGATATAAAGCCTATCATATGTTAGATTCATGAATTACAAATCTTAGTTTCAAAATTAAGTGATCTTGAAGTGACAATTCCTAATCCACTTCAGATAGGTGTGATTCTCTCAAAACTACTTTCTTCATGAAATAACTATAGACAAATTCTACATTCTACTGACAAATTGACTGAGGAACAGTTTAAAACTCATCTTCAAATTAAAAGTGAGACTTCTGTTAAAGATGCTTTAGTTCAAGTGTCACGACCCAATTTAGGATCATGACCCGAGGGGAAGAATCCCAAAAGAAGCCTTACTAGAATCTGTTTTTAGGATTATCCAAATTTTAACTTGTCTCAGAAATAAACAACACAACATATAAATATTCGAATCAAGATACCACATCAATTTTCAATCTATTCTCCGTGCAATAATACAAATTCATTTCCAACAATAGGAAGAAACTTAAACTCAGTCATATATCTAGAATAACGAAAGAATACTCATGACTCTAATAAAAGAAATGACTATGGAGCGACTCTAAGAACTCAAGAAAAGGTCTATAACAATAGATAACTTGTCTCCCATGCGAACAAGTGTGGGTCTCATCATGAAATCAACTTACTAGCTCTAATTAGAGAAATCCTCATCAATATCATCTGTATTCTATGAAAACAAATTAGCGAGGAGTGAGACGCTAGCTCAATGATATAACACCTTCCACGCGACTCGCAAAATGTCCTATAGTGTATTTCTTAAATATCTTAAAATGCATGCATAATTTCTTGAATCCGACTTCATATTCTTTTTCAGGAGGCAAAAATGTGTAGGAAAGGGGTGATTTTCGAATTTTAGATCATCTATATCAAAAAATAATTTTTGAGTGATCTGGGCCTTAACCAGAAGAGTACGCGACCAATATGCGTTGCGGACTTGGTTCCCCATAATATAAAGATGACCTAAAATCATTCCTAGGTCAAAATAGGGAAAACTTGAGCTTTGTATGAAAATAACCTACACTGCGACAAGTCCGCCTAGGTAAAAAATTTCTAAATTTTGTTTGTTTCAACTGAGGGCATTTGGTTAATAACCCAATACCTATATAGACGGGAATCCTTCATTGTTCAGCCATTATTTCAAGAATTCAAGTGAAGCCCACAAGTCCTCTCAAGTTTTCTTTCAAGGAATTTCAACTTTAAGGTATGTGGGTTTCATTCATGGGGATTCTTCCACCCATGAAACCCAATCCTTCTTTTAATCAAATTTCATGATTTTAAAATTTAATACTTTATGGGTAATTCTTATTATGTACTATAAACATGATTTAAGTTTGAATTCTTCAAGTATTGATTTGATTATGAATGAATATCCATTGGGGTTTGATATTATGATGGATTTTATGATACTAAAGCTATGTACTATATTATGCCATGAAAGAACTTGTGGACTTTTGTTGGATATCATGATACCCAAATTGGGGTTTTTGTTACAATATTGGTGGGTTGGTTTGAATGATTCTTAAATGAATTTTACTCTTCTCATGTCTTATACTCTTGAATTACATGATTTTGAGACTACATGCATACACCCACCATATTTTTTAAAGAAAGTTAAGAACCAATCTTCCTATATTGATGAAAGCCTTGTAGCAAGATATGTGAATTATGCATGATGTGAATATTGAAGGGCTAACAAGCATGTTATGAGTTCATGAGATTATTATGAAATTTTTGAATGATATGAAGCCCTTTCTTTGATTTTATGAAACCTTGGTTTTGATGAGCTAATCTAATACGATATTATGATATTGTGAGACTTTGCATATTATGACTATGGCTATGATTTGAGTATTCCTTGGGATTGTGACCTAGCACCGAGAGAACCTTGGTAGATAGCTATTGTCCCTTAACTATGTTGCCACCATAGGTTTGTGATATTCTTATGGCATGAATAATAAAAAAGGGTGGAGTTCCCGTAAGGTACATGCTACTTAATTCTGAATAGGATTGTGTTCCCTTGAGGCTTCTATCTTATATTACCCAAAAGGGTGGTGTTTCCGTAAGACTCTTATTTTATATTAACCAAAAAAGGAGAAGTTCTCGTAAGGTAACCGAAAAAGGTGTTGTTCCCATAAGGTGTATGTTTGCGAGGCATTTTCCAAAAAGGGGAGATTCTCATAAGATGAGTATTTGATTTACCTTGGCAATTTATATAAATTCTTTATTCGGTGTGTGGTGAACATCAGGATTTCAAGTAGTAGCTCGCTTGGTCTTATTTGTCTGTTATGGTCCCTCCCCATCTAAGTATGATATGTTTTATGATTTGGCTATTCTCATGCATGTTTTGACTAAGACATGGAACATTCATATCATATTGAGCTTATATCCTTTGAATATGATTGTGCATCTTGCTTATTATGTTTTATGTTCTTTGTTTGCATTGCACTCCACATACTTAGTACATTTCAAGTACTAATACATACGTTTTGCCTAAATGATCTAACCATGTAGGGACCGGAGATCCTATTCATTCTCCTCCTCCACGTGGCCAGACATATTGATTGAAGATTGCCATTGGTGAGTCCTTCATTTTGGGGACAACATCCACTTACTTTCATGCTTTTGTTAAAACTTGTCTATTTATGAATATTTATCTTTTGAGGGTGAGACTAGGAGATATCTTGACCCCTGTTCCATTCATGTTAGAGGTGTTATTGGATATGGATATGTATGATATTATCTTGACTCCTATTATTTTTATGTATTTATTAAAGACTTTCCTTAGTCCTTTTCCCCTTTTACGTGTTGATACTTGTTGATGATGAGATGGAAGTCCAACGTTCCTATTGCCCCCATAGCGTGAGTCATACTTACTCACCACTTAGACTTTATTTGCTATGTGATCATGTTAATCCTCTTTCCTATAACATCTCCATAACTTGACTCCAAAGTCCCACTTTCCTTAGAATTATGTGCTTGTTGTTTAAATATGCTTCCGCAATCAAGGATGTGCGATGTATGCATACGACGCTTGTTTGGGGTCCCCTAGATTTTCTCATTTTTCGTGTCACACCTAGGCCCTAGGCTTGAGTGGTGACAAACTTGGTATCAGAGCACTAGGTTTGTAAATGATCCTCGAAACTCCAAGACACCCGTCAAGTAGAGTCTCATTCATAGTTGTGAAGCGTACCACAACTATGAATAGGAGGCTATGAGGCATTTAGGAAATAATTTATTTCTTCATGATCTATGTCGTGCATAGAGCTAAATCCTCTAAGGCTTATTTCTGATTCCTATTTGTCACATTTTATAATATGTCTCAGACCCTTTAGAATGATGGACAAGGTGGTAACCATCCCCGGCTTGATGATCAACTTCTCAACAAAGACATATCTAATACAGAGATTTGTAATGCCTTATGGCTATTGGCCAAATTTGTTGCCGCTTAACTAAACCAATAGGCAAGTACCTTTGGGATTATGGGTGACAAGAAAGGGGAGACAAAGGCTAAGAGAGTTTGAGTTGAGGGTACTTCATCTTCTGTTGGTGTTTCAACACCAAGTACAAAAAGAAAAAGGCACCCTTTCTCCATTTGTCAAGTGTGTGGTAAGAAACATCAACAAAAGTGCTTGGCCATCACTGATGGTTGTTTCAAGTGTGGTAGTGTTGGGCATAAGAAGAGTTCTTGTCCCATGGACTCCGTGGAAGGAAGAAGAAGGTCTCGATTTGAAGGTAGACTTTAACATGCTAAGCTCGATGGTAATGGTGAATCAAATCCTCCTAGGTGGCCAAAATGTGGAAGGAATCATGACGACATGTGTTTGAGGAACATGAGTACATACTTTTGGTGTAGCAAGATGGGCCATAAGATTGTTGATTGTCCACAAGATCAAAACAAGGGTAAATATGATCGTTCTCTAGGACATGGTGCTCATGGGAATCAAAAGGCATAAGATGGTGCTAAGGGTGGTAGTGCTACTATTTCCAAGTGTCAAAGGCGTGGGAAGAACCATCGAGGCATTTACTAGAGAGGATCGAGTGGTTGTTTTGGTTGTGGAAAAATGGGGCACAAAATCTTTGAGTGTCCTTATGTTTCTACAGAATATAAGGAAGGGTGTCCTCGTGGTCAAGTGGTTCCAAGAGGAAAAGTGCAAGAAGGTGCTCAAACTCTAGGAGGAGGTTCGTGTGGAAATCGATTCTATGATCTTCAAGAGAGGCACGAGGTTGATGAGTTGCCCAATATTGTTACTGGTATGTTAAAGGTTTAATGATTATGATATGTATGTCTTATTGGACCCGGGTGTCACTCTATCGTTCATTACTTCATTTGTTGCTAATAGACTTCATGTGTGTATCGAATTGTTATGTGAACACTTTGAGGTGTCTACCCCTATTAGTATTCCATTGTTGTCTTTCTCGATGAACTTCTTGGTATCCCTCCCTAAAGGGAAATAGATTTTGGTATAGACCTTCTCCCTGATACTCAATCTATTTCCAATCCTCTCTACCGCATGACCCCGACAGAGTTGAAGGAGTTAAAGGACCAATTGAAATATTTATTGGTGAAGGGTTTTATAATTCCTAGTAAGTTACCTTGGGGCGCACCGGTGTTGTTTGTGAGAAAGAAGGATGGCTCACTTAGAATGTGTATCGACTATTGGTAACTCAGCAAGGTTACCATAAAGAACAAGTATCCTTTGCAAAGGATAGATGACCTATTTGATCAACAACAAGGGGAAAGTCACTTCTATAAGATCGACCTTCGGTCCGAGTATTATCAAATGAGAGTAAGGGAGTGTGATATTCCTAAAACAACATTTCAAGCTAGATATGAGCACTTTGAATTTATAATGATGTTATTTGGCTTAACTAATGCACTGACGATATTCATGGATCTTATGAATAGGATCTTTAAACCCTACCTAGATATGTTTGTGGTGGTGTTCACAGATGATATTTTGATTCACTCTCAGAGTGAGGAAATGTAGTGTTGCAAATCTTGAGGGATGAGAGGTTGTTTGATATGTTTGATAAATGTGAATTTTAGTTGAAAGAAGTTGCATTTCTAGGGCATGAAACTAGACCCTAAGAAAAGGGAAGTGAAGTGTATTGATGCAAAATGGCCAAGTTATTGCCTATGCTTTTAGGCAACTTAAAGTGCATGAGCGTAATTATACTATCTGTTAAATGTAAAAATGACTTTTCAAGAAAAAATCGGTTTAAAACTTAATTAGTTTAGAGAAAACCATTTTTTTGAAAAATAGGAAAGAGTCACCACTTATTTGTTTTAAAAAAAAAATTAAGAAAACTTATAAAATCTATAAGAATCTAACAGAGAAAGTCCTAAAAATAAGAGAAAAAGGTTCGGGTTCCTATTACTATTTTAAGAAGGTATTAACACTTAAATAGCCGCCATATCCAACGATTTAAAACTTAATTTGACTAACTATTCTAAAATAATTTAAACCTTAATAGAATTAAAAAAAATGCCCGAGTAAAATAGACTAAATGATTTTTTAAGGAAGAAAACTGTCCAACTTTAAAGGAAATTGACTTAGAATTATTTAAACTTCTAAAAATTCTAACTAAATAATTTAAAAGAAAAAGGTAACGTTTATCAACTAATTAACTAAAATGATTTGAAGTAAAATTATATTTTTTAGAAAAGGGAAATTCACAATTAATATAAAAGTTTAACTAAGAATATTTTTTGAAACTTACTTAAACAAAAATTAATTTCAAAATAAGAGAATGACTTGACCACTTTAAAATAACTTGAGTGAACTAACTTTACCGAAAATGACTAAAACTATAAAAGAACATGAAATAAATTAACACAAAATAGTTCGTCTGTGGGAATTTAATTAAGTTAAACAAACAAATAAATGTTAGCATCCATCTAAATACAAGTAAGCAAATAACACAATATAAGAAGATAGAGTTAAGAGTTTGGGCTTTGACCCATTTGCTCCCCCAAAAAAAAGCTGCAGCAAATTGTGGGCTTTTAAGCCCCAAATTTCTCCTGTATCACTTCATTGTATACATATTCTATATCAGTGTATACAACACAATTTTGGCTCCCAAAACATGTATTATTTTCTCCTGGCAACTTGTATTTAGTTCCCCTTCGCCCAGAACTGATGTTGATTGGATAAAACATATACGTTGGGCCTCCACGACACATTACGAAATGCAAAAGAGGAGAGTGAGTCCATTATGAACTCCACAAAGTGATTCATGCAAGGAAAAAATGATAAGGGATTAGAAGTGTCATATAATCAATAGCTTTAATTTTAAAAAAAATAATTGGTTTTGAGGTAAACATTAAATATAAGATACAAGACAAGTAAACATTTAAAGTGCAAAACCATTGAAAAAGGAAGGAAAATCATCATTCTTGCTTGAGGCCAGTGTCCTATAGAACAAACTCATGAGTTGAAATAAATCTCTAGGTATCATAAAAATAAGAGACGCATACACCAATAAAACTCTACATAAATTCAAGTTAAACAATGAGGCTATCTTAATACCACCCAAAGATCTAAAGGAAAAGAAAAAACCAAAAAACTTAATTACATCTAAACACATGGGTATGATGAAATTAAACATTTACTCTTATAAGCAAAAGAAAGTTATTAAGGTTGAATCTTAATATGTAAATCTATTATCCATCTTCCAAAATCAATTTATAATAAAGTCAAGATAATCAAGATTGGAACTTATGCCAATACGTAATATATGAGACTATGTCAACACAAAGCCGAAAATAGTGTCGAAAAATAACTACAAACATCATAAACCTTACAAATACTACTAAAATAGATTGGGTTCCTTGTAGGCACAATATATACTTTAAACTAGTATCACAAATTTCTATCTAAGGGATTAAAAAAAATAATTATACAGTAAGCTTAACAATTCACGATGGCTTTAAGTTGAATCCGGAGCGGAATGATATGAATCAAGACAAGTATAATACATACATTAAGATCCAAATATTTTAAAATTTTGAAACCCAATAGTGACATAACAAGACAAGAACGAAATCGTGTTATACCGAATGAAATCAAGGTTAACTTAAAGAACCAAAAGAGAGTGAAAATACAAATCAAAATCAAGACATTCAATGATTTCTTATGATGGTAATACATCAAATTCATATTCGACAAAAGCAAAATAACAAGCTACTAGAATGAAGATTACTAAGGAAAAAGAGAACAACTATGACTAGATTTCGTCTTCATCTCAATTCCATAGCATCTTTACAAGTAATACAGATATAACCAAAATGGATCAAGACCATACCATAACATCCGAAATAACCTAGGTATCAAACTGGATAATAAAATACAATACATACTCTTGAGGATAGTGATCAAGGATGAGATGAGTCGTAAAACCTCAATACCAAAGCATTTTGTTACAAACAAACGTACAAGACAACAACAAAGGAAAATAATCTATATGTTGAGTGCACCAGACAACGCAAACCAAATCTAATCTATAATGTATATATTATGTAATACGGAGTCAAACAAAAGAGAGGAAGAGATATTACCTTTCCTAGGGCAGCGGAATTGGAGACGATGAGCTGATATTAATACCCGCAGAGATAAACTTCAACCAAAACTTTTGATGAAAAAAAACCAACTTGGGTTTAAACCTTCCTGGGTTTAGATTTCAAGAACACTGCTCCATTCCCACAACTTTCGTCCATCCCTCTCCTTCTAGTTGCTCAAAGGGGAGGGGAAAATGGGTGAAATTGGAGAGAAGAAACGATGTGGAAATTGGAGAAAAATCCAAAAATCACATTCAAATTCTTGAGAGGATGAGAGATCAATGTGCTGGGATTGTTGAGGTCATCTGGTCGTTATCGCTCACTGCGTCGTTTGGACGATAGCTGGGTGTTGGTTTTGGTGTTGTTTTGTCCCTATTTGCTGAAGAGGAAAGGGAAAGCATGAGTTTGCATGGGGAAAGAATTAGGGCTCGTGTGGGTTATATATATGTATGGGGATGGTGTATAGATGAGTGTATTGTAGGTATATGTTTGCTGAAGAAATAAGGTTGGGCCGAGTATAATGTAATTTGGGTAAAGAAATTCACCCAAAATAGGTTAGAGGGGTTTGGAAAATGGGTTAAATGGGTGGGGGAATTGGGTTGAACATTTGACCACTTTAAGTATTTCAATTGTTGTCAAATTAGGGGTTTAATCCATAGCCAAATCGAATTAATTAACTAATTCGGCCACACGATAAATTAGCATAGATTAATTAATGAGCTTTCTATTATTAATAATTTAAAATAATTAATTTAACTATGAAGTAATTAATTCTAAAAATAATTAAACTAAAATGATTAAAATAAAATCTATTTGAGAAATTCTTGAAAAATTATTAAAATGTGTAAAATATAAACATAATCGCAATTAAAATATTTAAACCTATAAAAGTCACTTGAAAAATATTTTTTGCATTCTCGAAAGCTAATTATTTTAAATTGTTAACAACTAAAAGCTCAATAATTAATTTATATTGTGGAGGGTAAAAATTAGATGTCAACAACTATCCCTTTCTTTATGTAGGGTCGAGAAAAGAGACCCTGGACAAAAAAATTTGACAAATCCAATTTTTACCGACCATATTTTCATCTTTTTAAAGGAATTTGGTACGAACTTTGAGAAAGTATGTCGAACCCCGATATTGTATTTCCTACATATCTCAGGTTACACGAGAATTCAGGCCACTTGTAGATCAAGAGACTTGATTTAACGCACGATTATGAAAAAATTCAAAAGTTATCCCAATATCGAATTATGGAGATATTAGAATGCCTGGGAATGAATCTTAAGAGCAATTGTTAGAATACAACTGAGTTTTCAACATTGAGCCCGCCTATATATCCTTGAACATAGGAATCAGGCTGTTTGTAGTTCGACTCGATTGGTTGAAAAGGAAATCTCTTATGCTAAGATAACCTTTCATTTGGAAAGAGTGACAAATAAATTGAGTATGAAAAATGACTTGCAACCTCTTAGTCATGAATGTGGTGCACTTCATATCCATAAGTAAGAACTTACATGGATATAGTTTCAAAGCTCTTGATGTATTGTCATTCAGATTGGAAAAGTTGCTTCCTGGTGAGAGTTGGAATTTCACCGGATGCAAAACTAAAATCGACAAACCCAAAGAAATACTCACATGCCTTCTATCGAGGGTGTAGTCGGATTGTGGTAGAAGTCATTCATCAGCTTGTGTCCAAAGAGTTTGACATTCCTCTTCAGACTTTTTTCTAGTTCGCTGCAAAGAAAAGTTCTACTTTGTGATGCGTTCTTTATCACGTAGTCCACGCTTGTGTATTATAAATCTGAAAAAGCTTGTTAGTAGTAAATGAAACATAAATATGAACATAATTTGGGTAAATCTGGTTTAACATGTCATACTGAAGGAGATGACGATCCAATAATAATTTTAAGGTGTCACGCTGAAGGAGGTATTGATCCAATAATAAATTAACATGTCACACTGAAGGAGGTGACGATCCAATAATAAATCAATGTGTCACGCTGAAGGGGGTGATGATCCAATAATAAATCAATGTGTCACGCTGAAGGAGATGACAATCTAATAATAAATGAATATGTCACGCTGAAGGATGTGACAATTCAATAATAAATTAACGTGTCACACAGAAAGAGGTGACAATCTAATAATAAATTAACATGTCACACTAAAGGAGATGACGATCCAATAATAAATTAACGTGTCACGCTAAAGTAGGTGACAATCCAATAATAAATTAACGTGTCATGCTGAAGGAGATGATGATTCAATAATAAATTAATGTGTCACGCTGAAGGAGGTGATGATCCAATAATAAATTAACGCGTCATGCTGAAGCAGGCGACGATCCAATAATAAATTAACGTGTCATAAGAAGGAGATGACAATCCAATAATAAGTTAATGTGTCACGCTGAAGGAGATGACAACCCAATAATTAATTAACGTGTCACACTGAAGGAGGTAACGATTCAATAATGAGTCGACGTGTCATGATGAAGGAGGTGACGATCTAATAATAATTAACGTGTGATGTTGAAGGAAGTGATGCTCTAATAATAATTTAACATGTTACGCTGAAGGAGGTGACGATCCAATAATAAATTAACGTATCACACTGAAGGAGGTGATGACACAATAATAAATTAATTTATCACGCTGAAGAGGTGACGATCCAATAATAAATTAACGTGTGATGCTGAACGAGGTGACGATCCAATAATAAATTAACGTGTCATGCTGAAGGAGGTGATGATCCAATAAGAAATTAACGTGTCATACTGAAGGAGATGACAATCTAACAATAAGTTAACGTGTCACGTTGAAGGAGGTGACGATCTAATAATAAATTAATGTGTCACACTGAAGGAGGTGACACTCCAATAATAAATTAAAGTGTCACGTTAAAGGAAGTGACACTCCATATTTTTTGAAACTTAGTGAAAATTGCAGAGAACATAAGATTTTCTAACAAAAGGCAAGTAAACTGAAATAACAGAGGACTAGATTTTTTCATGATAGAATAAAAATAATAGATAGATTGTTAAATTGAATTCTTTGTGTCGAAACTCTTTAACATATATAATAATATCTTTAAAAGATTAACTTGTGTCTTTTTTCCTGTGAACATCTGACTTGATTCTTCAAAATTTGAAACGATCTTTCAAAAATTGTTTTCAATTCTAGCAATGATAGATTGGAGTTTAAATCTAAATAGTAACAAAGTTAACTTGTCAAAATAGGTAACATGACAAAAGATAAGTTGAAAGATGAAGTTGTTCAGCTTGTATTGCCCCAGGTGAAATCTCATAATCTTTGCCATTGTGCCAGACTATCTTATCTGTAATATTAAGAGAACATATTGTAAATCATAATAGATGATAAGAAGAAATTTAGAAAATGAATAGAGTAATGAGAATAAATTTAGAGAATAAGTAAAAGTAGAAGTCACCTGAATCATGACAAGACCACTGTGGGTCCAACAATGCCTTATGACTTTATAATTCCTGCAACCAAAGAAAAATGCTTAGGTTTGAGAGATTGGTCCATGTTGGTTCCGTCTTTCCATCTTGATGCTTGTCTGCCATCTAATTTGTACACTGAATTGGTCTTGAAATGTAGGTTTGATGGAATTTTTGAGGTCCCTCTTCAAAAAATTTGCTCTAATTTAGAATACAGAAGAAATTTTAACTTTCTCATAGTTTCTGATGGATTTTTTTGAGAGAACCTAAAGATATCTGGCCCAGTTGCAACTTTAATGTAACTCTAACTCTGACTTATTGGAGAAAATCCTCTTCTTAGGAATTTTGAGATCCTTTCAAAAATTTTCCCCACTTTTCATTGTAAAAAAAATATAGAAATCTTACAGGGAAATATGACCGAGCTGGTGTGGCGTCTACGTATCCTGCTGAAGCAGAAATCAGGTCAAACGTAGTTCCAAGCATAAAAGTGAATTGAGAGTTTTTAGATAATGTGACTGAAACCAATGAAGGCTGCTTACATATTCCGCTAGGAAAACCATATCGAACGTAATTCATAATACAAGGAAGAAACATTACAAAGAAAATAAAACATAACGTGCCATTACAAGGATAAAAAGTAATAAAATGTGACTATAGGGAGAAAAACACTAAACTTCAACTACAAGACTGAAAGATTTCAAAATGTGACTTCTAGAGAACTTCATTCTTTTTGTAACTGATTACACCAATAACTACTCCTTGTGTTTGGGAAGTGGGTTGTTATTTACATTCGCTGAAGCTTTTGTAAGTGTAACTATCTTGTTGTCAATCAGATCTTAAATCTTGTGTTTAAGGGTGATACACTTCTCAGTATCATGCACAGAAACTCCTGAGTGATAAGCATAACACTTTTTTGGGTCATACCAATCAACTAAAGTATTCACAACCTTAGCTTCTATTGGGTAGAGTATTCTTGTTGCCTTCAACCTCTCGAAAAGAGAATTCAATGATTTTGCCAATGGAGTAAAGACTCGAGAAGGTTTTCTTTCGTAAATAGGATGAGGTGCATTGTTTTGTGTTAGTCATGGAGCACAATCTGTTGCTTGTGTATTGTAGATGGGATATTGTGAAGTGGGATAACCTGGAGGTGACATTCAATTATTCGAGATAGATCCCCGAATCATTACCGACATAACTTCTTTCTCCTTCTTCTTTCCATTTCCAAATGAACTAGTTTGGAACGATCTAGATGATGTCAAACTTGTAATTCTCCCTGTATTAGGGCCATCCTCAATCATTTCTCTAGCTTTGATAACTTCAACAAATGTCTTTTCACCCATTGTCACCATTCATTCATAGTATTATGAGTCTTGAGCTTGAATGAAGTAAGTGATCATCTATGTTTCTTTCATTTGTGGATATACCCTAGATGCCTCTTCTCCCCAACGTATGACATATTCTCAAAAGCATTCTGTTGACTTTTGCTTTAGCTTTGTAATGGATATTCTATCAGGAGCGATCTCAACATGAAACTTGTAGTGATCCATAAAAGCATTCGCCAAATCATCCCAAGTACACCATTTAGTCACATCTTGCTTGGAGTACCATTCCAAAGCTCTTCCGGCCAAATTTTGATTGAACAATTTGATTTTTATTCCTTCATTATTTCTAACGCCAATAAACTTTTCACAATAGAGTTTCAAATGAAAGAAAGAATTTTCTGATCTATTCAACTTTTCAAATTTTGGAATCTTGTAACCAGATGGCAGCTCAACATCAAGAAAGGTGCACACCTCTTCATACTTCACACTTTGATTGCCATTGAGCCCACGAAAACCCCTCATAACATCTTTTAAGTTTTTCATCTTTCTATTCATCATTTCAACATCAACAACTTTTGTATCATTTTCAATTTTAACATTGTGATAAACATCTTGATGATAAAATCCTGGAACCTTGGTAATAAGTGGAGCAATAATAGGTAGATAAGTAACATAAGTGTACATTGGTGGAGCATGATGTGCCACTGTTGGAGCTTTTGGAGGAGCAAAGGGTTAAGTAATTAAAAGTATGGTTGCGAGTTCGCAAAACCATTCTTTTAAATACACAAGGTAATATTGGAAAATATCATGAAATGCACTGACAATTAAATATATGAATTTAAGCAAATAAAACCCTGATAAAAGAAATTAAAATTTCAAATAGTTAGTCAAATTCAAATCTAGTGGTTAGAACCTAATTAAATCTCCAGTAGAGTCATCATTTCTGTTAATTGTAAAAATGACTTTTCAGGAAAAAATTGGTTTAAAACTTAATTAGTTTAAAGAAACCTTTTTTTTGAAAAATAGGACAAAGTTGCCGCTTAATTTGTTTTTAAATAAATTAAGAAAACTTATAAAAATTTTAAGACTCTAACAGAGAAAGTCCTAAAAATCAGAGAAAAAGGTTTGGGTTACTATTACTATTTTAAGAAGGTATTAACACTTAAAATAGCCGTCAACACCCCGATATTCAACGATTTAAAACTTAATTTGACTAACTATTTTAAAACAATTTAAACCTTAATTCTAACTAAAATTGTTTAAAAGAAAAGGGTAACTTTTATCAATTAACTAACTAAAATGGCTTGAAGTAAAAATTATATTTAAAAAAAGGAAAATTCACAATTAATATAAAATTTTAACTAAGCAAAATTTTCGAAACTAACTTAAACAAAAATTAATTTTAAAATAAGAGAATGACTTGACCAATTTTAAATAACTTAAGTCAACTAAATTTGCCGAAAAATGACGAAAACTATAAAAGAACATGAAATAAATTAACACAAAATAGTTCGTCTGCGGGAATTTAATTAAGTTACACAAACAAATAAATGTTAGTATCTATCAAAATACAAATAAGCAAATAATACAATATAAGAAGATAGAGTTAAGAGTTATGGCTTTGACCCATTC
>JBCEWC010002750.1:21880-32897 GCA_038996855.1 Solanum aculeatissimum
GTTGAGGGGTGGGGTTTTTCCCCCGCTTTCCCCCCCCCCCCCCCCCCCTCCAAAAAAAAAAAAATGCTGCAAATTATGGGCTTTTAATCCCCAAATTTCTCCTGTATCACTTCGCTGTATACACATTCTATATCAGTGTATACAACACAATTTTGGCTCCCAAAACATGTATTGTTTTCATGGTAACCTGCATTTAGTTCCCCTTCGTCCAAAACTGATGTTGACTTGATAAAACATATACGTTGGGCTTCCATGGTGCATTACGAAAGCAAAAAAGGAGAGCGAGTCCATTATGAACTCAACATAAAGAGATTCATGCAAGGAAAAAAATGGTAAGGGATTAGAAGTTTATATAATCAGTAGCTTTAATTAAAAAAAAATTGATTTCAAGGTAAACATTAAATATAAGATACAAGACAAGTAAACATTTAAGGTGTAAAACCATTGGAAAAGGAAGGAAAATCATCATTCTTGCTTGAGGCCAGTGTTCTATAGAACAAACTCATGAGTTGAAATAAATCTTTAGGTATTATAGAAAACAAGAGATGCATATACCAATAAAACGCTACATAAATTCAAGTTAAACAACGAGGCTATCTTCATACCACCCAAATATCTAATGAAAAAGAAAAAATAAAGAATTTAATTATATCTAAACACATGGGTATGATGAAATTAAACATTTACTCTTATAAGCAAAAGAAAGTTATTAAGGTTGAATCTTAATATGTGAATCTGTTGTCCATCTTCCAAAATCAGTTTATAATAAAAACAAGACAATCAAGATTGGAACTTATGCCAATAGGTAATATATGAGTCTATGCCAACACAAAGCCAAAAATAGTGTCTAAAAATGACTACAAACATTATAAACCGTACAAATACTACTAAAATAGATTGGGTTCGTTGTAGGCACAATACTTTAAACTAGTATCACAATATTCTATCTAAGGGATTAAAAAAATTATACTGTAAGCTTAACAATTCACCATGGCTTTAAGTTGAATTCGGAACGGAATGATATGAATCAAGACAAGTATACCACATAGATGAACTAAAACTTGCATGAATATGAGTCTTGATACAACCACAACTTGGGGATAGATTAAGATCCAAAGATTTTAAAATTTTGAAACCCAATAGTAACATAACAAGACAAGAATGAGATCGTATTATACCGAATGAAATCAAGGCTAACTTAAAGAACCAAAAGAGAGTGAAAATACAAATCAAAATCATGACGTTCAATGGTTTCCTATGATGGTAATACATCAAATTCATATTCAACAAAAAAAAAAAAACAAGCTACTAGAATGAAGATTACTAAGGAAAAAGAGAAGAACTATGACTATATTCCGTCTTCATCTCAAATCCATAGCATCTTTACAAGTAATACAAACATAACCAAAATGGATCAAGACCATATCGTAACATCCAAAATAACCTAGGTATCAAACTGGACAAATAAAATACAATACATACTCTTGAGGACAGTGATCAAACAAGGATGAGATGAGTCGTAAAACCTCAATACCAAAGAATCTTGTTACAAACAAACGTACAAGACAACATCAAAGGGAAATAATCTGTATGTTTAGTGCACCAGACAATGCAAACCAAAGACGTATATATTATGTAATATGGAGTCAAAGAAAAGAGTGGAAGAGATATTACCTTTCCTAGGGTAACGAAACTGGAGACGATGAGCTGATATTAATGAACTCCATCCGCAGAGATAAAATTCAACCAGAACTTTTGATGAACGAAAAGAAACTTGGGTTTAAACCTTCTTGGGCTTAGATTTCAAGAACATTGTTCTATCACCACAACTTTCGTCCATCCCCCTCCTTCCCGTCGCTCAAAGAGGTGTATTTATAAGGAAAAGATATGAGTGAAATTGGAGAGAAGAAATGATGTGGGAATTGAGAAAATAATTCAAAAATCATATTCAAATTCTTGAGAGGATGAGAGACCAATGAGCTGGGATTGTTGAGGTTGTCCAGTCGCTATTGCTCGCTGCATCGTTTGGATGATAGCTGGGTGTTGATTTTGGTGTTGTTTTGTTGCTGTTCACTAAAGAGGAAAAGAGAAGCGTGAGGAAAAGAGAAGCGTGAGTTTGCGTGTGAGTGACGTGGGGAAAGAATTAGGGGCACATGTGGTTATGTTTGGGAATAGTATATAGATGGGTGTATTGTAGGTATATGTTTGCCGAAGAAATAAGGTTGGGTTAGGTATAATATAATTTGGGTCAAGAAATTGACCCAAAATAAGCTAGAGGGGTCTGAAAATGGGTTAAATGAGTGGGGGAATTGGGTTTAACATTTTTCAAATGTAGTCAAATTAGGGATTTAGCCCATAGTCAAATCGAATTAATTAACTAATTTGGACACATGATAAATTAACATAGATTAATTAATGAGCTTTCTAGTATTAACAACTTAAAATAATTAATTTAAATATGAAGTAATTAATCCTAAAATAATTAAACTAAAATGACTAAAAATAAAATCTATTTGAGAAATTCTTAAAAAATTATGAAAATGTGTAAAATATAAACATAATCGCAATGAATGGATTTAAACCTATAAAAGTCACTTGAAAAATATTTTTTGTATTTTCAAAAGCTAATTATTTCAAATTGTTAAAAACTAAAAGCTCAATAATAATTAATTTATATTGTGGAGGGTAAAAATTGAATGTCAACACTGTTGACACCCAATTTTGGCTCGCCATATTCGATTAGTTAAGTTTCCTTAAAAAAAAAGTTTCTTAAAAAGAAAAGATAGTAGAAACTTTTATGAAATATTTCTACTACTACTACTACCGTCATATTATTATAATTTTGTTATTACTATTACTATAACTATTATTATCGTTGCTAGTATTTTGATAAATTTTCCTATTTTTATTCGACAAATCATTTTATGGATATTATTTCTTACAAAGTTAAATATTATTTTAGAAAAATAAATATTTACTACTTGTTTTTGCATTTTTTGAGAAATTTATGGCAAATAAATATCATTTTAAGTGGTAAATCAATTTTTGATTAAATACAACTCCCCGTTGTCACAAGTAAATATTTTTCATATATTATTCAAATGAAAAAACTTAATTAATTTATTTTATTACTAATCCATTCTAACTTTATTTTAGAATGATCATTTTATGTCAAATAACTTAATCCTACAGGAAATTGGAAGTCACAAAGTTTCTTATATTGTTCAACTCTAAGAACCAAATCGTAACCCTAATTTTGCCTATTCTGGTGGATCGTGGCCGCTACTGCTGGTGGCCAGGTCACCGGAGATGGGCCGCCAGCTATTCAGACATATGCGGAACTTTTGAAGCAACCGAAAACACCAGCGAAAGCTTTGCCTATAAAACCTATTTCCTATCTTCATGGAGAACCACAAGTAATCTGGGAACAGGAGGAGGTGGATCAGATGATTATTAACGAGAGTCTGGAATATGCCGTGATTGGGAAATTCTCGTATGGATGGCCGGATATCCAGGATCTTCGAAATTTGATTCCCAATCAATGCGAGCTTAAGGGAGAGTGTAAAATTGGTCTTCTTTGTAATAGACACATTCTAATAAGGGCGTCGTTGATGGAAGATTATGTGCACCTGTTATCTAAGCCAGTTTTCTACATATCTAACAAAGTAAGATCGTTTTTAATGAGGACATTTAAGTGTGAGCCATTGTTTGATCCAGAGGAGGAAACGTCTACGGCTGTAGCATGGATCTCCTTCCCATCTTTGCCACTAAATTGCTTCGGAAAAGAAGCCCTTTTCTCACTTGCCAGAGCGGTAGGAAAGCCACTGCAAGTTGATATGGCCACCAAAAATCAGACTAGGCCAAGCTGTGCAAGAGTCAAAATTGAAGTTGATCTCCTTTAAGAATTCCCTAAGAGAATTAAAATTGGGGTTAGAAGGTCTAATGGAGAACTTGATGAAAAATGGATTAATATCAAATATGATTATATGCCGAAATACTGCACAACATGTTTGATACAGGGTCATGATGAGGACCAGTGTTATGTCCTACACCCAGAATTATACCCTGAAAAAAAGAACATCACCCAAGACGAAGAAAGAGGAAAAAACACAGCATTATTGGTGAAAACTGACCAACAGAAAAATAAGCCAGAAACTGGAAAGGAGCAGTCGTTTGTAGAACCAAAGATTAAAGGAAGGGGAAGACGTGAGTAGGTCAAACAAGTGTGGAATAGAGTTGGAATCAGATCCAACAACCCTTTTGAAGCTTTACAACAGAAAGGGCTGGATAAAGGAATAGTAGAAGCTGAATGCAAAGGAATAGATGGGGAAGAGAAAAAAAAAAGACAACAACAATGTGGCACATCAGCGGTAAAACTCGAATGATAAAGGGAAGAAGGTAGTAATAGAAGATGATGACAATGGTAGTGTAGGGGCATCAAATGATCAGAGCAATGAGACATCCCAAAGTAATGGTCAACATATTACGAGGGCACCAGGGGAAACATCGGGGTTCAAAAGAAAAGATGGATATACGAGGAGTAATAGAAGACATGTTTGGGGAGAATTCTCAGGGGGAGATAGAAAGAAATCAAGCAGTAGATGAGAGCACTGAAGGAGTAAAACAATTGGAGGATTTGCAACAAATATCAGACGGTGAACTAGAGGGTCAAAAGTGGGAGAAAGCCAAGGAAGATGATGATATTGAGTATAACATTTTACAGGTGAGTAAGACGGGGGACCTGTCACAGAGGCACACTAACAGCTTAAAACATAATTCAAAAAGAGGTAGGTCTTTTCTGCCTCTACAAGTGCAGACAAGGAGAAGCAGGGGAAGGACAAATAATTCACAATGATAAAGAAAATAATCTTTTGGAATATTAGATCTGTCAACACTCAAAAATCGTTTGAGAGATTGATGGAACTAAACAAAAAACATCGTTACTCTTTTATAGAATTGATGGAACCATTCCAGGATCCATCTCAAATTGAAGAATACAAGCGAAGTCTGGGATTCAACCATGTGGCAGCAAATGTATCAGGCAAAATTTGGTATTTCTGGAGAGAAGAGTGGGAGGTGGATGTGGTACTGGATACTTTACAACAAGTATCACTGAAGGCTATATGCAATAACAAGGAATTCATTATATCAGTAGTATATGCCAGATGTAGCTCTTTGGAGAGGTTAGAGTTGTGGGATGAACTTTAGAGTGTTGGTGAACAGTGTGAAGTACCTTGGATAATAGGAGGGGACTTTAATGTGGTATTGAACGAGGAGGAAAAAATGGTGGGACAACCATTTCAACAACAAGAGGTCTTAGATTTTGCTACGTTCATAAATAATTGTGTATTATCTGAGGTGGTTTTCTCAGGAAGTAAATACACCTGGTGGAATGGGAGAGTGGAAGGAGACTGTATCTTCAAAATGCTGGACAGAGTTCTTGTTAATAATAAATTCGTAAGTATTTTCCCATCTGCAGAGGTGCAACATCTCATTCATCAAGGATCGGATCATGCCCCTCTCCACCTTGTTTGTAATATAGAAGAAGCAGTCCAAATAAAACCATTTCGATTCTTAAAGTTTTGGACGAAACACAGGCAGTTTAAGGAGATTGTGAAAAAGAACTGGGAATCTGATTTTGTGGGCAGCCCGTTTATTGAAGTTCAGACTAAATTAAAGAAAGTCCGGAAAGCATTGTCGACATGGAGTTAAGAGGTGTATGGTAATATATTTCAGCAAGTTGAAACCTTGGAGGATGTTATTAGAGTCAAGGAAGTACAACTAGAGATGCAACCAACTCCAGCAAATAGAGCGGAGCTAAAAAAAGAGGAAGCATCCCTCAAAAAATGGCTAAAGGTGGAGGAGGAGTACTGACAGTAAAAAGCTGGAATAAAATGGCTACATGAGGGAGATAGGAACAAAAAATTCGTTCATTCATATGTGAAAGGTAGGAGAAGAAAGCTGCACATTGAAAAAACTGTAAATGAGGAGGGGGAAAACATAACTGATGAGGAGCAAATAGGAAGGGAAGCTGTGCAATATTACGAAAATCTGTTTGGGGTAGAGTCACATACAGGAGAATATGGTATGCTTAATAACATCCCAAAGCTGATTACAGAGGAGAAAAATGAGAGTATGATAAAGCTACCAGATATGGAGGAAGTTCGAAGGGAGGTATTCATGCTAAATGAGAACAGTGCTAGTGGACCAGATGGTTTTACAGGTGCTTTTTATCAATGCTGCTGGGACATCATTGGGGAGGATATCACAAAAATGGTGAGAGCTTTTTTCTGTGGGCAAGAGCTGACCAAGTTTGTGACTCACACAAATTTAATTCTTATTCCTAAAAGAGAGGTGGTAAAGGGATTTTCAGATTTAAGGCCAATAAGTTTAAGTTCAGTTACCAATAAAATCATATCCAGAGTACTACATAGTAGATTGGAGAAAGTGCTACCAAAGATTATATCTCAGAATCAATCAGGATTTATAAAAGGTAGAAATATTGCTGAAAATATTTTACTTTCTCAGGAAATTATAAGGGATATTAACAAAAGAAATAAAAATGTGAATGTGGTGGTAAAATTGGATATGGAGAAGGCCTATGATAGAGTATCCTTGATCTTTCTAACCAAAGTACTTCGTAAGTTTGGATTCTCAAAGGTGATTATAGACATGGTGTGGAGTTTAATATCAAACAACTGGTACTCAGTTTTAATCAATGAAAGATCTCATGGTTTTTTCAAGTCATCAAGGGGACTGAAACAAGGTGATCCACTATCGCCAACACTGTTCATCATTGGGGCTGAAGTAATGTCTAGAGGACTGAATAAGCTAAATGAGGATGAAGAATTTAGGGGATATGAACTACCAAAGTGGAGTCCTAAGATAAACCACCTGGCCTATGCAGATGATACAGTTCTGTTTGGATCAGGGGACAGAACATCAGTGATAAAAATGATGAATGTTCTCCAAGAATATGAAGCAGCTTCTGGGCAGAAAGTAAACAAAGGCAAGAGTGTTTTCTACCTGCATGATAATGCACCCCTGTGTGTAGTTATGACTAAGAAGATTAACAGGAATAAGGCAAGGTAATTTTCTATTTATTTATCTTGGTTGTCCAGTTTATTATGGGAGGGGAAAAATATATTATTTTGAAGACATGGTTAGGAAGATATCTAGAAGGATATTTACATGGCATAATAAACTTTTGTCCTTTGGACGGAGGCAAATTCTCATCAATCATGTTCTAAAATCCATCCCAATACATCTATTAGCTGTCATGACACCACCAAAAAGAATTATTGAACAAATTCATCAGTTGTTTGCAAGATTGTTTTGGAGTAATACTGTTGGTACCAAAAGCAAGCACTGGGTGGCATGGATGGACCTATGCTACCCAAAAGAGGAAGGGGGGCTTGGATTCAGGTCATTGTTTGACATGAACAAAGCTCTATTTGCAAAGTTATGGTGGATATTTAGGACATCAACAGAATCCCTATGGGCACAATATATGTGGATCAAATACTGTAAAAGACAGCACCCTGTGATGGCTACTAGCCAAGGAGTATCTCAAGTCTGGAGAACTATGCTGAAAGTAAGAGAAGAGATTGAACATGAAATTTGGTGGCAATCAAAATCAGGCAGATCAAGTTTTTGGTTTGATAATTAGACCAAAATGGGGGCTTTATACTATGTAGAAGATCTACCAGTGATGGATGAGGATGCTGAAATAAAGGATTACATTTCTAATACACAATGGGATAGAGACAAATTAAGAGGGGTTCTATCTGCGGAAATGGTGGAACATATCATGGACAATGTCAAACCTCCAATAGTGGTAGGGCCTATTGATAAACCTTGGTGGATAGGGGAGTCCAGTGGAGTTTTTACAGTTAAGTCTGCTTATAAATTAATGAGGAGGAAGAAACAAACAGAACACTGGACAACAAATGTCTGGATAAAAGGGCTTCCTTTCAAAATTGGATTTTTCTTATGGAGGGTATGAAAAAAGAAAATAGCAACAGATGACAACCTCATGAGAATGAAGATACAGATGGTATCCATATGTCACTGTTGTGAAGAGAAGAAGGTGAAGACTATGAGTCACCTATTTCTAACAACTCCCATAGCACAAAAACTATGGAAGTAGTTCGCTATGTGTTCAGGTATTAATATTATAGGGATGCAATTACAACAACTATTATATGCTTGGTGGGACTACCAGGGGCCAAAAAAACTTAAACAGGTGATGAAGATCATACCAGCTATAGTAATTTGGGAGTTATGGAAGAGGAGGAATGCCCACAAACATGGGAAGGAATATTCTTATTGTTGGATGACTTATCAGTGTCTACAAGCCATATTTCAATTCATCAAAACAAATTTTACAGGAATGGATGGAATCCCAATACATTGGACAGAGATAGTAGAATACCTGAAGAAATATAGGCCAATATTATATTTTCAGAAAGTAGTGTGGAGGCCTGTACATGAAAATAGACTAGTATGTAACACTGATGGAGCAAGCAGGGATAATTCGGGTCAAAGTGCCTATGGTTTTTGCATAAGGGGTGTGGATGGTAATCTAATATATGCAGAATCAAAAAGAATTGGAATAGCTACCAATATGGATGTTGAAGCCAAGGCAATAAAGAAGGCACTGGTATGCTGTGCTCACAGAGGCTGGGACATAGTACAACTACAAACAGACTCACTAGCCATCAAGAATATGTTAAGGGGAAGCTGGAAAGTTCCATGGGAACTAGTGGAAACATTTGAGGACATACATGCTATAATGTTTCATCTACAGGTGGACATACAACATGTGTACAGGGAAGCTAATAAGCTAGCTGACTACATCGTTAATGAAGCTTATTCACACAGAGGAAAACAACAATATCATGAATTTGCACAGTTACCAAGCATGGAAAAAAGGATATTAAACATGGATAAATATCAAATTCCAGCAATCAGAATAAGGAAAAAAACCATTTCTTAGCAGATGAACCAGAGCAACACAAACATATTCTTCATATATACATATGCACAATCAAAAGAAGCATCTGTAGCAGCATACAAAGTCAACCAAAAAGTTAAACTACTGGCCCCACATCCAACAAGTCAGAAGCAAATACATACAGGGAGCTGGGAAGGGGATCGACAAAAAAGGACCACACATCATCGGAGAATGGAAATGAAGCTAAAAGGAACATGGGGAGATGCGAACCTCAAAAGATTTAGACAAATAACCCCATTTGCTGCAAGGTCATGGAAGGAGAAGGGCGTGAGAAATCAGCAAAAAGACGAAAACACGACATGTGCAGAAAATAAGGTCAAACGGCAAACTTACAGGTCAATATGGAGCGAGAAACAAACCCTATTCTCAAGATGGATCGGTGAAACTGCCTAAGGAGGAGCATCACAAAAGCTGAGATACCAGAGGACCAGTCATACAAACAAACAAAAGAAAGAAACGTGAAGAAGCAGATACAAAACTTACAGGAGCATCATGCAGAGGAGCAAAGTGAGGGCAACCATGCGAAGAAACCAGAACGTCTGAAGAAGATGCATTGGAAACAGAAAAGCCACAGTGGGGAAATGACAGGTCGAAAACTTAGAATAGGAAGTAAACATAATTATCTGGATCCTTTTGGATCCGGACCTCTCTTGTAAAGTGGGCCAATTTTGATTTTTATAATAATAAAATGGGCCATCAGCCCAATTTAATTTTTTTTTTAAAAACTTAATCCTACAAAGTAATTTTTTCTTTTCAGCTTTGGTTCTCAAATTTGTTTAATTATTTTATTTTATTTTTTTGTTAGTCTTGATTCTCCGTGTTCAATTAGTTATTTTTTTTAATTATTATTATTATTATTATTATTATTATTTTTTTTTTTATTAAAAATAAAGTAAAATATTATTGTTTATCTAGTATGCAGTCTGGTAATACTCTAAAAGATAAATTAGATGGTGGATAAAATATTAAATTATGTTTACCAAAATGGTTTCTCTCCATTGTTTCTGCTACTACTGTCTGAGGTCTAAACCGAATATTACCTAGGATTGTCTGCGCATAGGAGTCTGGAGTTGATGATTCACCTTTCACCGTTGCTGGTCTCATGCTGTAAAAGAAATATTTCTTATTAGTTAATTCTTAAATTTAATCTACTTAATTGATCTGCTAAATTATTATCTTTTCCTTTAATAAATTCAAAAATAATATTTTCGTAAGTTGAAATTGTATCCATAAAATTCAGCCATCTTCGTCTACTACTTGTTTTTTTTTTTATTTTTTGATGAAATTTAACAATTGCTTCGCAGTCTATCCTGACTAATATTTCAGTTTTGTTCAAAATATACAATCTAAAACTATTTAACCCATATATATACCACTACTAGGATTTCTGCGTCTATACTACTCATGTTTCCTTTTTCTTTATATTTTTCACTCTGGTATGCACAAAATGTTTCTTCATTTTTGCTACTATATTTACTTGGTCGCGCTTTTAGCACCGCTCCCTAACCTGCAAAACTTCCATCTGTTTCTATGATTAAATAGTCTATTTCAAGAGGTATATTTAAGTCAGGAATATTTTTAACCTTTTCTTTAATCTCTTGTACAAATTTAATATCTTCTATATTAAAATGTTTCTGTCCTTTATTTCCTGTCTTGGAGTATAATGGTCCTGCTATTTTTCCTAAGTCCTGGATGAAATTCCTAGTGTAGTTTATAAGTCCTAGAAATTTTTGTAATTCTTTTGTGCTTTCTAGTTTATCTGGCATGTCTAGAACTTTTTTAGCTATATGCGGCTGTAAGTTTATTTTTCCTCTCCTAGTATTACGCCTAAAAAATTTATATGTGTTTTACATAGTTCCATTTTCTTTTTGCTTATTATTATGCCATTTTTGACGAACAATCTAAACACCATTTGAAGGTGGCCTAGATGTTCCCTAATGTCTTTACTAAACACTAAAATGTCATCTACATAAACAAGGACAAATCTTTTATAGTCTCCAA
>JBCEWC010002751.1:0-32890 GCA_038996855.1 Solanum aculeatissimum
AAGGGATGTAAAGGAGCGCTTGGTTACGGGTTCGATCCCCCTTGAGGCTGCAACCAATAAGAGGGTGAAAGGGCGAATAGACAGGCCAAGGCATAGAAAATACCTGAGTATGTAGAGGCCCTCTAGAGGGGTCGTCACAAACCCGACCCAAAACTACTAATAACGGGTGTAAACAAAAATAGTTTAACAAACAACTGACATATGAAACCGAGCTAATATTGGATATATGATGTGTTGCCAAAATACAACACTTTAAAGGCTTAAAACTTAAGATTTTATGCTTTTGCAAAGCAATGTTAGTAGATTTGATGTTTATTTTATTTTGTTTTGTAGATTTTAATTTTGGCATGATTTTAGGATTGAAGTGCAAAATTATAGAATATTTGGCAGTTTATGAGACCCTTTACGGGCCATGGATAATTCCACGAGTCATAGATGAAGTTTCATTTGATGTTCGAGTGAAGGGGTGAAAAGTGAGTCATACTCTAAGAGAGAGGACCATGAGTCGTAGACCATCATACGAGTCATAGAGTGTGGTCAGGAAGTGAAGAGCAGAACTTGAAGAGTTGGTGAAAGTGGCTAAAAAAAAAACCTTCACAGGTCGTGGAATCTGACCCGACCCATGGAAAAGGTTTCGTGAAAGGTGCTAGTAGATGCAACTACATTCCACAAGACCCCGATCCACGAGTCGTGAATTACCTCACGAGCCGTAAAAGCTACTCATAACTAGCGCCGACACAATTATCCTTTTTTGTTTCAGCTTTGTATTTTAAGTACTATAAATAGGTTTTTAGGCTTTTTATTAGAAAAAGAACAACATTAGATATGGTACTACTAGAGAGACAATAACAAGATTGAGAGTTTGTGAACATCAGTTTATGATTTTATTAATTCAAGTTTAGAGATTTTGGATTTTTGTTCATCAATTATTGTGAGTAAGTAGTTTAATTATGTATTCTTCTTGCATAATTTCTGATCATACACCAAGCATGCGTGGCTACGTCCACAACTAGGGTTGTGGGAACCATGATGAACTAACTAAGATAAAATTGGGTAACTTGCAATTTCTTGGATGGTATTAGGATGCATTAATTAATCTCTTCACTTTAACTAATTTTTAATGGATGGTCAACGTTAGAACCTACCTAGTATCACTTACCTGATCTAGGAGGTGACAAATAGGAAAAGAGTTAATTAATAGAAGTTGATCAATTTCTCTCAACTAATCAGTCTACTAGATGTAGTAGAGTTGTTCTGGGATAAAAGTAAGGGTTAGTAAAGTAATATCATAGAGACCGATCAAGTAATGCGATGAAATTCACCTAGATTCCTGATCATTGATATAGGAGAACATAACTTACTGTCCTGCACCTACACATCAGACAAAAGTCACAAGTATCCAAGAACACTTAGTTAGGTAGTCACGGGGAATACGTAACCTAGTTCGTTTCCCTTTTGATTACAAACACTTGCTATTTTAGTTTAGAATTTATTTTTACTTGCAAATCCCCCCTCGTTATTTTTTTTCTATTTCTAGAAGATATTAGGGTATATTGATTCACTTTATAAAAGTGTGCTAATCTAAAGTCTACCATATTCTTCATGGGAACAATCCTAACCCTTGTTAGGTTAAATACTTGATTACGACCACTTCAAACCTCCAACTAGGGATGTGTGCTGAGCAATAACGTCAGAGTCCAACATTTTGTGGCATTGTTTTTGAAGAATACAGCTAGACTTGATTAGTGCACTGTAATTTGATAGATTGTTCTTTACTTTACTAATTTAACATTTTTTGTTATTTTTGTCTTGATATAGGGTACATATGAACCGTGCATGTCAACTATGAGAAGTCGAGGCACTCCCTTGATTCCATTTGATCTATAGATTAAGCAAACCCGAAGAAGAATGGCCCGACAACCTAGTAATGGTGTTGAGAATGCAGCTAATGCTACATTAAATCCAAATGGGGACAACCCACCCTCAATCATTCCACAGCCCGAGGGACTTCAAGCCGTTTCTAATGATTGGAATCAATATTGGCTGAACCCAATGGCTATGATTTCATAGGAGAGATAGTGTTACCTCCTCTTTTGGGTGACACTAACTTCGTTGTGTCGAGTTGGTTGCTGCAGATGCTACAAAATTATGGGTTTTTCGCAAGCTTACCGTCAGGGGATACACACAATCACCTACATAATGTTGTGTTTGTCTACAAACGTGTAATGGGGAGTCAAAATCTATCCATGGATGCTGTTGGGCTCCGTGTATTCCCATTATCTCTTACTGGAAATGCGACGTAATGGTTAGCTGAGCTCTCACAAAGCTCGATCACCAGTTGGGCTGAATTGTAGATTACCTTTTTTGAAAGGTACTTCCTCATCTCCAAAAAGCTCAAGATGAAGCAGGAGATTAATAACTTTGAGAAATTGGCTGGTGATTGAATTGGTACTATGTGGGAGCGGTTTTCAAAGTTTCTGAGAAGGGTTCCCAACCACAAGATTGTAGATGAATCCCTGGTTGAAATCTTCTACAGAGCTCTTGATGAGAATGGGCAAGCAGTCGCTGATACCATCGTGGGTGGATCATTCATAGATCATACCTTCCAGGAGATCGCTGAGAGGCTAGAGAGTGTGGTCAAAACTAATCGTGCATGGGGCACAAGGGACAAAGCCACAATAAGGAGCTCATTTGCAGTTACTACAACTCCGGTGCAAACACAAGTCAGTGAAGAAGTGATGCAGAAACTTGCATGGATTAGTACCAATGTGGAGCTACTGATGAAGCCGAACACAGAGAAGGTGAATACCATTGCTCATCAGCCTGTTCGAGCACCCATATATGAGGAACTCTATTTTGAGGAAGATTCTTGCTTCGTAGCTGAGCATTCAGTGGATTTCTCGCATAATGCCAATGGGTTCAATCAGGACTATTGACAGCAAAGGCAAGGAAACGAAGGTCAAAACTACGGACGTGATAGAGCATACAACAACAACAACTGGGGTGGATTCTATGATAAAAATAGAGGCCAAGATAGAGATGCTGAGTGGGGTCATAAATATGGTTATAGAAGCATTACCTATGTGCTATCGCACCATCACAATTTTTGTGTAGGTTCATCCAAAGTTGAGGAGATGCTTGACAGATTATTGAAGAAGGTTGATGCACAGGATGAGACACTTAGGGGGATAAAGACTGACATCTCCAATATTAATCAGAAGTTCGTGTCTCATTCAGTTGTAATCAAGTAGTTTGAGCACAAATTTGGCAAGATATCGACCCAACTCAATCAACGCCAGAAGGGTACTCTACCCAATAACACTGTTCAGAATCCAAAGAATGAAGGAAAGTGTATGGCTATCACAACTCGCAGTGGGAAGCAGACCACTGATCCTCCAATGCCTGCAGATGATGATGAGATTAGTAATGAGGGTGTTATGGATAAGTAAGCTAAAACTAGAGATGTTAGTGTTAAGATTGAGGAAAGCAATATCGCGCCAAAATAGTTGAGACCCATTCTTCGACCTCCTCCATTCCCATAGAGACTAAAGAAAAAAGAGGAGGAAGGTAAGTTCAAATACTTCCTTTCCACATTGAAGCAACTCTCCATCAAAATCCCACTGATAGAGGCATTGGAGAAGAGTCCCTGATACGCCAAGTTTATATAGGATCTGGTGATGAATAAGCGCACGGTGAGTCAGGAACTCTCATAAGAGCTCCAACATTGCAGTGCTATCTCTACTCGGTCCTTGGTGCAGAAACGAGAGGATCCTGGAGCATTTACCATTCCCTGCACTATAGGGGATGTGGAGTTTACAAGGGTATTATGTGATCTTAGTGCCAACATTAACTTGATACCCCTTATGATTTTCAAGAAGCTCGGCCTGGAATCCCCTACACCTAGTAGCATGAGACTGTTGATGGTTGATTGAATTGTGAAAAAATTGATGGGAATCCTACATGATGTCCTCATTAAGGTGGAAAAATTCATATTCCCTGCGAACTTTGTGATCTTAGACTACAAAATCGACTTTGAAGTCCCAATCACCTTGGGAAGGCCTTTCTTCGCCATTGGTCAAGCCTTACTGGACATGGAATTTGACCTCCTCACATTTATATTAAATGACGAAGAAGTCACCTTCAACGTTTGTAGGTTGATGAAGAGGTAAGATGAGCTTAAGATGGAGGTGTGGGCTATTGATGAAGTTTGAGTAATCAGATAGCCCACGTTGTGCCGTGATAATACATCAGGCGCTGCTTGGGAGGACACCCAAGATATTTTAGTAAAAATCATAGTTTAGGTTTTAATTTTTAGCTTTAGACTTAAAATAGGTTAGCTTTTTATATTTTTAGGTTGTATGTTTTGGAAAATGGACTGGTGTTATATAGGGTAATAGTGTATTTTTCTAGGTTCTGCAGGTACCAAACATAGTCAACTATTTTTGGCTGAAAAAAAGCTAAAAATAGACCTTACGACTGACTCTACAGGCCGTGCTACATTGTATGACCAGTAGACCATCTCGTAAAGTTCTCTAGTGAATAAGGATTTGATGCACTCCAGTCCACGAACCAAGTACACGATTCATATATAGAACTATGGGTCGTGGATTGGGTTTGTGGATCCCAAGTAAGTCCCTAAAATTTGCCTAAGTGGCAAATGTGGTTTACCAGACCCTTTTACTAGTCTTATGTCATCATACGACTCGTATAAAGGCTCATAGACTATATGTGTGGAAAAATGGGTTTAACGCTTCCACGAAACCATGATTCACGAGTCGTAGAGCATTCCACGACTCATAATAGGAGTTTAGTGAAGCTAGAACCCTGACATTCTAACCTGACCTGGTATGGTTTAAAGAGGGGTCAAAATTATTTTGACCTCATTATTTTGCAAATATCGTCAATCCCAAACCCTAATTCGACCACTCCAATTATTCTCTGACCAAAAATCCATTAACCCACATCATTTTCTGGTCACCTCCGGTGAACCCTCCTCTCCTAGCATTTTGAAACCCTATAGTGTCCTTGTCATTAACCTCCAAATTGCATTTCAAATTGGTAAGTCCACGATCCCTAAAACCTACTTTATCAAGTTTTGATTTATAGTGAGTTTGATTGGGATTGGGGATTAGTTTAGTGGAGTCGTGAACCTATTCAAATGCTATGCCTTGAAAATTTAATCATAATTTTTTATTATGTTGATTAAGGTAGAAATAGGTACCAAAAATGTTGGGGGTTTTAATTGTGTGTTGGTACAACTACTCAGTCATTGTAATATATTGAAAAATATATGAGTACATGTCCAAATAGTTAGTACACGTGTCGATGGATGGTCAGATGATTCAAAATGTATAATAAATCTTTGATTGGGTGTTTTTGATGCGAATGCATGATTGTGGTTGGTAACTTGGTGTGAATTCGCATGTGGGTGCATGAACCTTTGCTTAAAAATGTTGTTTTGTTTGGCAAAATTGATCGGGGGAACTCGTACGATTGTCAAATATTTTTGAACATTAGCCATGTCTACGAGGGTCTTCTACGACTCGTGGATCAATCCATGAGCCGTGGTTACCCCTCGTGAAAGGTTCCAGTGTTGAATAATCATGGGGCTTCATCATATGAGACTTTCTACGACTCGTGGACTATTTCACGACTCGTAGGTAGGTCTCATAGAGTTTGCTAGTGTTGAACCCAAGCTAGGACTTATATCCATGACTTAATCTATGACTCGTAGAGCATTCTATGAGTCATGACTGGGTCTCATGGATGCAAATCCAATTGTTGAAAAATGGCTAAACACTGCCTCATGAAACCCTTTATGACTCGTAGAGTGCTGTACGACTCGTAAAGAGGGTTTCGTGAACCCTTACTTCCTAGTCCAGTTCTAAAATTCTTTTGTGATTTGGATTGCAATTCATAGAACTAATTCGTTTTGTGATTGTGTGTCTTGCAGGTACCATGGCCCCTAAATAAAAAAACGAGGAGATTTGAGCTATGAAGGCCCGCCTGTGAGACGAGGCTACAAATTTGGAGCATGCTCTCGAGGCTAGTGGCTCTGTAGAGGAGCTTGGCATCCAACCAGACTCTGATGTAGAGCCATGATAGACTCGCGATTCTTCTAGGAATGCTACATCGCAGGCTATTATGGTCCGCCCTTCTTAGTCTGATAAGGGAGGTGATAGAGCCAACAGTAGTACTCAGATGACCTCCTCTGAGAGAGGGTCCATATCTGGTTCTGAGGAGGGTTTAGACTCCTCATCATCATCCAACCTTCGTGCTCCTGAGTCATCACCAGATGCAGGCCAGAATAGGTGGTTCATCAAGGGCATGCAAATTATATTCACAGAGGATATGCAGAAGAATAAGCGCAACTGACCCACTCGTTCTACACTAGAGAAGTCTTGAGTCATCATCAGAGGACTCGACAACGTCTTGAGGTTGAAGGATACTATCATTCGACACAGACTCAAGTAGTTGGAACAACCGGCTTGGAGGTACTCATCGGTATTGGTGAGGGAGTTCTTAGTCTCTTACGTCGTCTTTATCTACAACACTCTTCCCAAGGGGAAGAAGCCCCTCATCCAACCCAATCTAGATGAGGTCATTATGCGAGGCCGAGTGGTTGATATTTCAGAGGAGACCATTCAGAAAATGCTATTTGGACCAAAGTTTGCAGCCCCTAGCTCCACAATAGAGTTTGATCATAGAGTGGGGCAAGCACGTGACTTAGGAGTGATGAGGGACCCGGAGCGCCGTGCCCATTTGATAAAGTGGGTGGCTACCCAAATTGCTATTGCCGAACCTTACCCTGCTTGGGTAGCCACATCTTTGGAGCATATTATTAAGGCTTCACTTAGTTTCCTCGCCAAAGGTTTGTGGGCAGTTGTTCGCTCAATGATCCGACCAACACTTGCAGATAATACCTTGACACTGGAAAGAGCCGTATTGGTGGCCAACATCTTGCCTGGCTATGCTAATAATTGGGCCGCGCTGATTATATAGAAGATCCATGAGGTAGCCCTAAAATGATCCACGATAATATCCTTCTCGTGCTTGGTACATCGCCTATGTTTGACAACGTGGGTTCGTATACTGTGTCACGTTGACATATTACTAGAGGTGCAGTGCACATTAGATGCCAACTTGATCAATTCTAAATAGAATCCCATTGTTCTCATTTGGGCACCGAGGCCATAGGTGATACTTCCAGATTTGCCTGCCTCATGCCTCTGATCGAGCCCTCTAGTTCTGCCACTGCACCGGCAACAGAGGCCCCCCCACAGATTGAGACTGCTTAAAGGAGGTGCCCTACTATTACTACTGCTAATACTCCAGAGTCTGTGTTCATGGCTTCATCACCTGCCGACATTGCATTTGGGTCAGCAATATCTTTTTAGGCACTAGCACAGAGATTGACGCATGCTGAGTCACAGTTGCCTCAACTACTATAACAGTTGATGCCTTGGGTCTGCCAGGTTGTTATAGAGGTTGAAAGTTGGATGCAGGCATTCACAATTGCTGCCATCAGAGAGGGACTTGCACCGGTGGATGCTCGCATCGACGCCTTTAAGGAGCAGGTCTAGATGAGGCTTCACACAATGGATCCAATTGATTTATCGGTTGTGCAGATAGAGATTCAGAAGCTTCAGGCTGACATTGCTGCAACATTAGTTAATCCATTAGGCTGTCTATCTACCACGCCAACTGCAACTCCTATTGTAAACTTGTTTGCTCCAGAGGAGACCACACAGACTTCCATTGGAAAGAGGCCTCGCATAGATGTGGCAGTTGCAGAGCGCCTAGGTGGTGAGTGAACAGAGGATGAGGACCTGTGGATCGCCCTGGCCAGATCCCGAGAGGATGAGGAGGCCAAATAAGAGCGCGCACATCAGTTTCTTAGAGGCGAGGGTACCTCCAAATTTTCTCTTACTGTTGAGAAGTCCACCAGGCCTGTGGAAGATAGACAGAGTGAGATTGAGAGAGGCGCTTAGGCACCCAGGTATGTCTTTTTTGACCCTGGTTCTTTATATTGTGCTTACGTGCATTGAGAATAATGCAAATTCTTTTTGATGGGGTGTGGCTGGTTATATGGCCTTAACAAAGTTTGAGTAACTTTGGCCTATAACTACCCCAATTTTTGATTCTAAAGGGTTTTCTTGCCTGTGTTCTTTCCCTGCGAATTTTATTTTATGTTGAACTGACATGTTTAGGATGCTTTACGTAGAATTTGTAGTACATAGTATTGATATCCATGGCATAGTAAATTTTATGTAAAAATGACACCCATCAAATTTTTTGTTTAGCTAGTGTGATAGTAACCATGCATGATTAGGTTGTCTGATAGTGTTTATTCTCATAAGTGTGGAACTATGATAAAAAGTATGATCTGGTAGCTTGTGTTAACATGTAAAGCAGTGCCATGAGTGAGTGAGAATAATTGTATGATTCTTTACTGTGCTTCAATTCAGAACTTGCCCTATTACTCAGGTTTAGACTCTAGGTTAGTTAGTTAGGACAAGATCTTAGGACATTGTTCTGATTTAGCCCACTCAACTTAAATATAACCAACCAAAGATGTTAATTATCCCTTGATCCTTATTTTTGAGCCTAACATTGACCCTATTCTTTGTAAACACTTAATAATCTTGGACCTTAATGAATGATGATCCCAAACTTGGCCCTGGTCTTTCCTTGAACACTGTGTACCTTAACTCAGGCTAAAAGCCTAAGTTGAGGGTGGCTACCCAAAAAGTGGCCCTAGTTCGGAGGACAAATATTGTGCACCTCATCTTAGTCCAAAAGCCTAAGTTGAGGGTGACTGGTATAAGGAGAAGTCATAAAAAGTGAGGAAAATTCTTAGGGATACAGAGAAGTGAGAAGAAGAATAAAAAGGGTTCAAGAAAAATGATAAAATTCCCAAAGTTCAAAACAATGTAAATGAATGAGGGCAAAGCTCTAAAAAGAAGATAAAATCACCCTTAAGTAGTTAAAAAAATGGGGAAAAGGGAGATGAAAAGAAAAATGATAGGTTGGTAGGGTAAAAGTGGTAAAAAATACAGTATCAAGGAGGGTCACAGTCACTATGTATCCATATAATCACTCCAAAACCCCCTGAGCCTACATTACAAGCTTAGAGAGTCCTAACGTGATCCTAGTCCGACAAGTCTACAAGTCACAATCTAGAGTATAGGGGCAAGCATATGGTATTGGGCATAATAATTGAATATATTTTGTGAGAGTGAGTATGTTGATATAGTCCCAATGAACTTGAATTGAAAATATCATCCATAGTGTATGATGGGACTTCTTTCTATAAGGGCACTTGCATTGCATTGTTGATACTTGACTAATTTAGTGATATGTTTCATATTTGTGATTTCATAGCTTGTCATAGTTGCACTACTGGATATTATAGTCTGTGTTGGTTTGCTGGATAGCTATCTGATATGTGTTTTGAGGAGACTTGGATATTTATTGAGATTTTGATGTAGTCTGTGCCACTGGGTTGATGTCTATTTGTCTTTGTGTTGCTTAAGTAGATTAAGTCTGTCGCTTAAGGACAAGAAACAATTTTAAGTTGAGGGTGTTGATGTGCTGCCAAAATACAACACTTTTAATGCTTAAAACTTGGGATTTTATGCGTTCTCAAAGCGATGTTAGTAGATTTGATGTTTGTTTTTATTTGTTTTGCAGGATTTTAGGCTTAGAGTGCAGAATTTTTATCAGTTTACGAGACCCTCTATGGGGCGTGAGTCACTCCACGAGTCATAGAGGGGGTTTTATTTTATGTTCCAGTGAAGAGGTAAAACGTAAGTCACACTCTACGAGAAAGGACCACGAGTTGTAGATCATCATACGAGTCGTAGAGTGTGGTTGTGAAGAGTAGAAATTGAAGAGTTGCTGAAAGTGGCTCAGAAGAAACCCTTCACGGGTTGTATAATTCTACACAAACCATGGAAAAGGTTTCATTAAAGGTGCCAATAGATGCAACTACATTCCACGAGACCCCGATCCACGAGCTGTGAATTGCCTCACGTGCCGTAAGCTGCTCGTAACTGGCACCGACATAGTTATCCTATTTTGTTTCAGCTTTGTATTTTATGTACTATAAATAAGTTTTTAGGATTTTTATCAGAAAAACAAAAACATTAGATTGGTACTACTAGAGAGAGAATAACAAGATTCAGAGTTTGTGACCATTAGTTTGTGATTTTATTAATTCAGTTTGCAATTTCATTGAGATTTTGGATTTTTATTCATCAATTCTTGTGCGTAAGTAATGTAATTATGTATTCTTCTTGAGTAATTTATGATCATACACCAAACATGCGTAGCTAAATCCACAACTAGGGTTGTGGGAACCATGACGAACTAACTAAGATAAAATTATGTAACTAGCAATTTCTTGGATGGTGTTAGGATGCATTAATTAATCTCTTCACTTTAACTAATTTTTAATGGATGGAAAATGTTAGAACCCGCCTAGTATCACTTGCTTGATCCAGGAGGTGACGAATAAAAAAAGAGTTAATTAATAGAAGTTGATCGATTTCTCTCAACCAATAAGTCTACTAGATGTAGTAGGGTTGTTCTGGGATAAAAATAAGGGTTAGTAAAGCAACATCATAGAGACCAATCAAGTAATGTGATGAAATTCACCTAGATGCTAGATCACGGATTTCGGAGAACATAACTTACTGTCCTGCACCTACACACCAGACAAGAGTCACAAGTATCCAAGAACACTTAGTTAGGGAGTCATGGGGAACATGTAGCCTAGTTCATTTCTCTTTTGATTACAAACACTTGCTATTTTAGTTTAAAATTTATTTTACTTGCAAATCCCCTCTCATTATATTTATTTTTCTGTTTCTGAGAGATATTAGGGTATATCGATTCACTTTACAAAAGTGTACTAATCGGAGTCTACCATATTTCTCGTGGGAAGGATCCTAACCCTTGTTAGGTTAAATTACTTGATTATGACCACTTCAAACCTCCAAGTAGGGGTGTGTGTTGAGCATTTACATCGGAGTCCAGCAATATATAAACATACAACACACTAGAACAAACCTCCTAGGACCTAGAAGTTCCCTGTACAGAACCACTACAGACACGATACAACATACTAAGCCATAACATATATATACAAAACCAAAATCATATACAAGAAAAGTCTTGGATAACAAAAGACAACCACTGGTACAGATGGAGAATTGAAGGATCCAAGGACTCCCAACGCTCACCACTAGTCTACAAGTATGACAATGATCATAGGAGGAATCATGTTGTTGGCTCAGGCTAGGACCCGGATCACGAAAAAGATGCAAAAAGTAGGGATGAGTACCATAAATATGGTATCTAGTAGGCATCATAGTCCAACTTAGTAAGAATAGTAAATAAAATAGGGATGAACTAAAATATAATTCTACACATATCTAATCATTAGAACTAGGTACATATGCTGGTGAGTATGGAAATAACCAGAGCCTAAATGGTTGTATAGTGATGTACATAGGTGTAAAACCCTACTCTCTATGCCTGTACACCACCCAAGCCCCCATAAGCCCAATAGGTACACCCAACATAAGGAAAGGATGAATAGGTGTAAAGTTCAATGGTGTTCAAGTCTAAAGTGATCTCGTAATCCAATCATGTATACGAAATCACAAATTTGCTAGAATTACTAATTGTGCCTTTAACCTCAATTATATACCCTAACCTGGCCTCTAACTTAGGTGACAACCTAATATTTAACCTAGGCTATGACATGACCTTTAACCTAAGCTATGACTTGGCCTCTAACAAGATAAGGTCAGATATGGCTAGTAGTCTACCTTGGCCCTTAGTCCCAGACTAGTCCAATATTTCCTCCATCAATGCCGCTTCTAACGATATAACCTTTAGCTATAATGGTATAGCCTCTACTATACTAGTATAGCCTCTACCATAAGCCTTTAACTAGGGGTATAAAGAATGTAGCTTATCCTCGTTTACATATTTCCTAGTTTGAGGATACACAATTATTTATGGGAAAGGTTTGATCCTTTAACTGTATGAGACCTTACTCTGAGTTCCAAGGTGTCATCATTGATCCTCTTATATTTGAGCGAATCTGACATATCGTGGGAATGCTCTAAAATAGCCAACTATTCATATGAGTAATCGGGTTCCTGTCTCATCACAACCTATCTACGGCTCAACTCTGCTACTCTGATCTACAAGGATCTACACCTCTTAAGTCATACCAAATGTAAGTATAGCTATCTATCGATCCTGACTAATACATGTATACTACATCACTAACCTAAGCCTAGACCAAGGCCTAACAAACATCAACTAATCATAAGTATAGTAAACTGTCAAAGTACTTCAACAATAGAACAGATAATCGGTATAACAACCATCAGTAGTTTCAACATGTCAACAAATACTATGTCATCCCTGATAATTAGGAATATAAAAGATAATAAGTATACCAATCACAAGTACTCTAAACATATCACACAAGTATCCAGACAATTATCTAAATTAGCCAGTACATTTATTTCAACATATACGGCCTCCAACTAATTCCCTGCTCAATACTTATGCTACCCCAAGTAGCATTTACATGATCAACTCAATCTAAAAGAAGGGAGATGGTAGCCTACTTGAATGCAATCATGTTAACTCTTGATCACTCTACAAGTGCTTTACCCTTCTAAGCAATCTCAGAATGCTTCCAACCTACCAGAAATAGGATCACGTTGTCAATACAATCATTTTAACACTAAAAACATAAAATGAGTGTAAACCTATCTAAGGTTAGAAAAGTGGGAAAAAGGGGCTTACACCCCAATCCTAAAATAAAGCATGTAAAATGATCTTTACAGCTACTCGAGCTTGTACCTCAAATTTGGGCTTAATTCGATTTTCAAAATAATATAAAATAACATAATAAGTAATGACATTTCTTTTCGAAAAAACCAGAAAAAGGCAACAACTATTATATCAACATAACCCAAACACTTCCATTGTCTCCTGCGCCTTAACACCATAATAAATAATAATGATGTGCTTTCATAATACGACACTTTTGATGCTTTAAACTTAGTTTTTTTTGCGTTCTCAAAGCGATGTTATTAGGTTTGATGTGTTTTTGTGTTGATTTTACAAGTTTATAGGAATTAGGATGATTTTGGGCAACGTTCTACAAATTTCAAGTTTTTGAGGACTTTCGAGGCTTTCTACAGGCCATGATTCATTCCACAAGTTGTAGATAGGTTCCATAGGATAGATCCAGTGATAGACTAATTTTTAGAAATTGAGACTGCCTGATACCAGATGATCCATTAACTATTTGATGACCCATATACTTGTACGTGCTTTGAAGATTAGAGAATATGCATAAGTTCTGGACTGTTACTAGATGAAGGCTTCTACGAATCGTAAGTCAAGTGACGGGTCGTATACTTATTTGTGCCTTGAGGATCAGAGATTTTGAGGACTTGCTGAAGAGTTACTAGACGAGATCCCTTATAGGCCATAATTTAAAAGATGGTTCATAGGGTGGTTCATATGATTAAATATAGATTTTAGGAGTGCAATCTACGAAGCCTAGGTATGAGCCGTGATTTCATCTACGGTCCATAACCTTGTTTGTTTGAGTCCCCAATTCTAGTTTTTCTATTTCATTTTCGATTTGGTTTTCTCGTATTATAAATATATTTTTAGGTTTATTTAGACAGAGAGATCAATTATAATGTCTAGAACTCATTACTTGTTATTAGTATTCCTTTCTTGGAGATTACTTTTGTTATTGTTTTTGGGTTATGACATCATGATTTTCATGAAGATTTCAAATTTCTTCTTCAATTCATCGTTGTAAGTGTTTAATTATGCCAATTCATAACATGATTTCTTCACCTACAATGAACATGAGTAACTAAATGCACATCTAGTATTGTGGGAACCATGAAGAACTAACAAAGTAAAATCCTGATAATTTGTAATTCTTGAAAAGTGTGCATGTGTGTATTACTTATTCCTTCGCTATGAATGCATTTTAATGAATGCACGCATTATAACTTGCCTTATTCTTACTTACTAGATCAAGGGGGTAATGAATATGATAACGTATAATTAACAGGATTTGATGTGATTACTCTTGTTTAATCAACCTGAACGGATCAAGGGATGGTTGTATTGGGAAAAAGGTAAGGGTTCATAAAGCATACCTCAAGGATGAATCAAATCACGTGGTGAAATTTCTTCAGTGTCTGGATCAAAGGGTTAGGTGAACATAACTTACCATTTCTGCATGTTACACACTAGAAAAAGTTACGATTATTTGGTTATAGTGAGTTAGGAATTCATGGGTAACACAATACCCTAGTTACTTCCCTCATTGATTTCATAACACTTCCACTTGATTATTTGCTGTAATTTAGATTTAATTATTGCATTTATCCAAACCCTTCCTTTCGGGAGATAAGTAGATTAATTCATCTTAATTGCTTTCATTACTCTAAAGTTTATACCTTATTTCTCATGGGATCGGCCCTAACCACTATTAAGTTCTATATTTTGACAATGACCGCTTATACCTTGATTTGGAGGTGCAGTTTGGGCGTGATCAAAATTTTGGTGCTATGCCGGGGAGTACAACTTTTAGATTTGGTTTAATTAGGGTGATTTGTGAGTTAATCCTTATTTTACTTGTTTTTGTTTTTCTTTTAATATACAGTGTAGTTTATGCCCAATACTCGAAGTCAAGGCAATCTCTTGACTCCGTTTGATCCATAGATCTAAGGAACATTATGAAGAAAGACCCAACACAATGCGAACAACGTTGCAAATAATGCTGCAAACATTACACTCAATAGAATGATCAAGACCCACCACCACTTGAGGATGTAAATCCACCGCTATAGAATCTACAAGCTTGTGCTAATACATGGAATCAATACAAGCTTGATCCAATGGTGCTGGATGTCACCGGAGCTATTGTGTTACCCCCTTTACTGAATGATACTAAGTTTGCTGTTTCGAGTGAGTTACTACAGATATTGCAGAATAGATAGTTGTTCATGGGCTTACCAACAAAGGATCCACATAACCATCTACATAATGTTGTATTTATCTGTAAGAGTATGATGGAAAATCAAAATCTGTCCATGGATGCCATTGGGCTTCGTGTCTTCCCATTATTTCTTATAGGTGAAGTGCCGTTATGGTTATCTGAGCTCTCATAGGATTCTATCACTACATGGGTAGAAATGTAGAAAGCCTTCTTGGAGAGCTTTTTTCCCAAGTCGAAGAAGTTGAAGTTGAAGGATCAGATTAATAACTTTGAGCAATTGCCTGGTGATTTGATTAGTAATACATGGGAGTAGTTCAATAAATGCTTGAGGAGTGTTCCAGACCATAAAATTCTTTATGATTACTTAGTGGAGATCTTTTATCAGGTATTGGATGATAATTGTAAAGTAGTGAATGTCACCATAACTGGAGGCTCATTCTTGGATTGCACTTTCCCAATGGTAGTAGAGCGACTAGAGAAGGTAGTGAATACTAACTGTGCATGGGGATCGAGGGAAACATTGACTACTAAAAGAACCTTCACAGTTAGTACCAATCTATAATAGGCCAAGATCAATGAGGATATGATGCAAGAATTGACCCGGATTAATATTAACGTGGGGTTGTAGATGAAGCAAAATCAGAAGCGAGTTAATGTAGTTAGTCAATAGACACCTCGTGCACCCATGTATGAGAAGCCATATTATGAGGAGGACACTTTCTTTGTTACTGATCAGATGGGGGTTTCCAGAACAATGCCCAAGGGTCCAACCAGGACTATTGGCACTAAGGTCAAGGGAATTAAGGTTGGAGCTATAATAGAGATAATGCATACAGGGACATAACCAAGGCTTTTACTATGATAGGAATAGGGGAAAATACAAAGATGATGATTGGGGTTGAAGAGATAGGTATAGAAGTGGCGTGTATATGTCACCATACAATTGTGATTTCGGGGCCGACAGTTTGCATATTGAAGAGGTGTTTGACAAGTTATTGATGAAGGGTGATGCATAAGATGAGACCTTAAAGGGGATAAAAACATATATCTTAGATGTCAATCAGAAGATCGAGTCTCACTCTGTATCCATTAAATAGTTGGAGCAATAATTTGGCCAAATGTCTACACAGTTGAACCAACGTCAGAAGGGTACATTGCCAAGCAATATAGTGCAAAATCCAAAGAATGATGGGTAGTGCATGAAAGTGATGATACGAGATGGTAAGTAGGCAATCGACCCATAAATGTCGATAGATGATGATGTGGTCCATGAGGATATGGTAGAGAGAAAGGATACAATGACTGGGGATGAAAATCCAAGGATGGGGTGAGTAATAAAGTCGTTACACCAAAAGAGCTGAAACCCATACCTAGGCCTCCACCTTCTATCCCTTAGAGACTTAAGAAGAATGAAGAGGAGGGGAAGTTTCATAATTTCATATCTATGTTAAGGTAACTATCTATCAATATTCCCTTTATTAAGGCATTGGAGAGAATGACGAGGTAAGCCAAGTTTATAAAGGACCTAGTGACGAGGAAGAGGACGGTGAGCTAAGAAATTTCTCAAGAGCTTCTTTATTATGGTTCTATTGCAACAAGGTCCTTCGTGCAGAAGAAAGAAGACCTCGGAGCATTTACCATACCCTGCACTATTGGGGATGTACACTTTGAAAAGATATTATGTGACTTAGGAGAGTAATATAGGAGACAACATCAACTTAATGCCTCATACAGTGTTAAAATAGTTAGGCTTGGGAGCCCCTACACCAACCAATATGTGGTTGTTGATGGCTAACAGGATAGTGAAAATGCTTTTGGGGGTACTGTACGACATTTTAGTCAAAGTACAAAAGTTCATATTCCCCACAAACTTTGTGATACTTGATTCTGAGGTTGATTTCGACCTCCCAATCATCTTTGGGAGACCTTTACTAGCCACTAGAAGAGAATTAGTTGACATGGAGTCAGACTAACACAAGTTTAAATTGAACAATGAAGAAGTTGTCTATAACATTTGTTAGTTCATGAAAAGACCTGATGATCTGAAGGTGGAAGCATGGGCACTTGGTGAAGTCTGAGTAACCAAGTTGTCTAAGTCATGCCACGACACTAAATCAGGCTCAACTTGGGAGGAAACCCAAGATATTGTTTGTAAGTTTTATGTATTTGTTTTTATTTTTGATTTTAGACTCATACGTAGTTAGTTTTTCATGCTTTTGGTTGTAATTTTGAACTCGTAGACTGAAATATTATAGGATAACAATTTATTTTGCTGATTGTGTACAGGTACAGGGTTAAGGCAACAAATTAGTGCAAACAAAAGTTGGTTCTATGAATGGTTCCACAGGTCGTGGTTTACACCATAACCGTATACTGACTCATAAAACCATTTCCAGTGAGAATAAATTTGTGTACTCCAGTCCATTAGCCAACTTTATGGCTGTAAGTACAACTATGGGCCACGAATGAGGTTCGTAGACCGTAGGTAAGATTTTAAAAGTTTGACAAGTGTTGGGGGCACTTACGAACCAATCTATGGGTTGTATGTTAACCTATTACCCATAGGAGGATTCATAGGAGCCAATTCCTTAAAGATAGGATTTTAAAACTATGCGACCAGGTTTTACGGGATGTAGAAACTCTTTTGGTTCGTAATCGGGGTTTTGTGGGAACAAAATCCTTTTTTAAACTTGACCCGATCAATGAAATAAAAGAAGAGTTATTTTAATTACCCCTCACTTTCCCTTTATTTTCAAAAGCATACCATGACCCTTTTCCTTCTTCCCCAAGTTCGATCACTATCGACTTCCACCATCATATTTTCTGATGTAATTTTGGCTAATTTCTTGCCACCCACCACTGTTACAACAAGCCAGGGTTCTAAGATTTTTAGTTTTTCTTGCTAGTTTTCTTGACTTTTTGATCAATATTCTGGTGTGGGCTCTTCTCAAAGTTCCATTTTTGCAAAAACAATTGTATCATTAAGTTTAGGAACTATTATGGTTGAAAGTTATGATTTTCTTGCCCTCATAGTTAAATGTTGCCTGAAAGTGGGTGTATGATGTGCCCCTCACTGTAGTATTGCCTTTATTCGTCATGTAACCAGTAGGATAACCTAAAAATCATTGTTCACAATTATGTCATTACTTGTCATATAAATTAATATTAATTATCTTGATTAAATCGATAAGGTAGTGCATGAGTAGAGTAAGGTAGTGCATGAGTTGAGTATTGGGATGATAACACTGATTAAATTAGCCATGTAACTAATCTGTTAGTACGAGCATCATTGTCTAAAATTGTTCAATCATTTGTCGTTTGTGTTGTACAATATTATCTTGATAGAATTGACTAAGTGATTGCATGAATTGAATAATGGCTAATATGCTATCAAAATACAACACTTTTGATGCTTAAAACTTATGCTTTTGTGTGTTCTAAAAGCGATGTTGGTGGGTTTGATGTGTTTTTATATTTAATTTTCAAGATTATAGGAGTTGACATGATTTTGGGCAAAGTTCTGCAGAATTGCAATTTTTGAGGACATATGAGACACTCAACGAGCCGTGTATACTTCCACGAGCCATAGAGAGTTTTCGTGAGTTAGAGCCTACATAGGGCCAATTTTCAAAAGTTGAATCCACGAGCTGCCAAACGAGCTGTAGACATTTGTACGAGCTGGGATTGGTTTCGGGCTTCGAGGATCAGATTTTGCTAAGTTTTTGAAGAGTTATCAGACGAAACCCTATACGGGTTGTAAGACTAAACATAACCCATATAAAGGTCTCATAGTGTGGACATTAGATTTTGAAGATAGCAAAATATGAAGCCCAGGTACGGGCCGTATATCTTTGTACGTCCCGTAAACTAGTTCGTAGAAGCTGATGATGACAATGCTATTTTTTTTGGATTTGTATTTTAGTTATTATAAATAGGTTTTTAGTTTTTTTTACAAAGATGACACAAGGAGAGACGCATGAGAGATCAAAGAAACACTTTTGTAACTTCATACTTTGTGATTTTTTACATAAAAAAATTTATGTGATTTCTAGTGAAGAATTTGGGATTTATTGTTCTTAACTTCAACATTGTAAGTGCTTAATTATTCTATTCTATATCATGAGTCTTACATCTACAATGATTATGCATAGCAAAATCCACAACTAGGGTTATGGAAACTAAGAGGAACTAACAAGGTAAAACCAGATCATGATTCTTGGAAAGTGTGCATGCATGTATAAATTGATTCTCTTCGTTATGAATGCCTTTTAATGGTGGCCAAAGTTAGAACCTTCCCTAATTCTTATTGAGTGGATCAAGGTGGTGAGGAATGGTAAAAGAGATTAATTAACAGGATTCGATGGGATCCCTCTTGTCTAATCAACCGAATTGGATCAAGGGAAGGTTGTACTAGAATAATAGGTAAAAGTTAGTAATGTCACACTACAGGGATTAATAAAATTATATAGTGAAATTTACCTCTTTCCTGGATCAAAGGTTTTGGTAAACCTAACTTATCGTTCTACATGCTACACAGTAGAAAAGATTACGATTATCAGGTGATACCAAGTTAGAAATTCATAGGGAAACAAATACCCTATTTACTTCTTTTATTGATTTCACACACTTACTTCTAGTTTAGGTTTACTTACTGCAATTACAAATCCCCCCTTTCGGGAGTTAAGTAGGTTAATTCAACTCAAATTGCTTGAAATTACGCCAATTCAAACCATATTCCCTATGGAATCAATTCTAACCTTGGTTAGGTTATATATTTTGACAATGACCGCTGATCCTCTAATTTGAGGTGTATTTTGAGTGACATCAAGATTTTGGCACCGTTGCTGGGGATTGAACTTGTGTCACCCACGTGATAGGCGGGAATACATATTTAGACTAGTTTAATTTGAGTAATTTTTTTGAATTAACTCTTATTTTCCTTATTTTATGTTTCTTGTTATTTTTGTTTTATTTCCGCATACAGTTGTCGTGTGTGCGAATGACTCAAAGTTGAGACAATCTCTTGACTCTATTTGACCCTGATATCTAGAAGACACTGAGAAAAATGGCCCAGAATAACGTGAACAAACTCCCTAATGAAGTAGTAAATGCAGCACTAAACACAAACAATGATAATAACCCACCACTACTTGGGGATGTGAATCCACCACCACAGGATCTTCAAGCCACAACTAACACATGGAATCAATACAGGATTTATCCTATGGCGGTAGATGTCACCAGAGCTATTGTGTTACCTCACTTACCTTATGACATAAAATTTGTCATTTCGAGTGGGTTACTTCAAATGCTGCAAAAGAGAGGTCTGTTCATGGGCCAATTATTAGAGGATTTGCATAACCATATGCATAATGTCATCTTCATCTATAAGAGCATGATGGGAAATAAAAATCTATCCATGGATGCAGTTGAGCTCTGTGTCTTCCCATTGTCACTAATAGGCGATGCAACATTATGGTTATCCAAGTTCCCACAGAGTTCAATCACCAACTGGATGGAAATGCATAAGGCCTTTTAAGAGAGGTTCTTCCTGAGGTCAAAGAAAGTAATCTGGAAAGATAAAATCACCAACTTCGTGTAGTTTCCTGGTGATTCGATCAACACTACGTGGGAAAGGTTCATAAAGTGCCTGAGGAGTGTCCTTGACCACAAGATTATGGATGATGCTCTGGTGGAAATCTTCTATTGAGCCTTAGACAAAAATGACTAAGCCGTGGCTGACACTATCATGGGAGACTCATTTTTAGATTATCCATTTTCTGTTATAGCTCAATGATTGGAGAAAGTGGTCAAGACAAACTGTCCATGGGGGACCAATGATAGTTCAACGACTAAAAGCTCTTTCTTCGTTAGCACTATTTGGCATAATCACAGATAAACGAAGATGTGATGCAAGAGCTGGCTCAGATTAGTACTAATGTGGGGTTGTTGATGAAGTAAAATCAGGAGCATGTGAATGCAGTCAATCTTCAGCCTCCATGAGCACCCATGTACGAAGAGCCTTACTATGAAGAGGATACTTGCTTTGTCATCGATTAGAGAGGGGTTTCCAAACCAACAACCAAGGGTCTAATTCGGACTATTCACGCCAAGGTCAAGGAAACCAAGGTTATAACTTCAACAGAGATGATGTTTTCAGGGACAATAACTAAGGTGGTTAGTATGACAAGAACAGGGACCAGGATAGAAATGATGATTGGGGTCACAGAGATGGTTACAGGAATGAAACATATGTTCCACCGCACAATCTTGGCTCTGGGGTTGGTGGTTCATGGATTAGGGAGATGTTTGACCAAATATTGAAGAAGGCTGACGCTCAGGATGAGATACTAAAAGGGATGAAATCTTACATCTCCATCATTAATCAAAAGATCAAGTCTCATTCTATTGCTATCAAGCAACTAAAGCAATAATTTGGTCAAATGTCAACTTAATTGAACCAATGTCAGAAAGGTAAATTACCCAAAAATATTGTGTGAAATCTAAAGAATGAGGGGCAGTGTATAGCAGTGATGACATATGGTGACAAACATACCATAAACCCACCAATGCTAGTTGATGATGTTAATGTTCATGAGGAGATGGTTGATAATAATGACGGAGAGACCGAAGATGCTAGTGCCAATGATGGGGCAAGTGATGAGATAGTGATGCCACAAAAGTTGAAACCATACCTTGAACTTCCCCTCCTTTCCCTTAGAGACTCAAAAACAAGAATGAGAAAGGCAAGTTTTATCATTCCATCTCTATGTTGAAATAACTTACCATCAATATCCCTCTCATAGAGGCATCAGAAAAGATTTTTGGGTATGCTAAATTCATGAAGGACCTTGTGACCAAAAATAGGACAGTGAGCCAAATGCTGTCCTAAGATATTCAGCATTGCAGTTCTATAGAAACAAGGTCCTTGGTACAAAAGAAAGAGGATCCCATAGTAATCACCATACCCTGCACAATTGGAGATATTAAATTTGCAAAGGCATTGTGTGATTTAGGCCTCAGAAATAATCTAATGCCTCTTGAAATATTCAAGAATCTAGGCTTGGGAATCCTTACTCCGATGAGCATGCGAATGTTGATTGCTGACAAGACAGTGAAGAAACTTGTGGGGATCCTTTATGATATTCTCATCAAAGTGGAAAAATTTATCTTCCCCACAGACTTTGTGATCCTTGATTGAGAAGTTAACTTCGAAGTCCCAATCATCTTAGGAAGGCCCTTCCTAGACACTGGGCGAGCACTGGTGGATATGAAATCAGGCCAACCCACGTTCTGATTGAATGATGAAGAAGTCGTCTTCAATATCTGTAGCCTATGAAGAGGCCCTATGATTTGAAGATGGAAGTTTGGACACTTGGTGAAGTCTGATTAACCTAGTTACCCAAGTCGTGCTATAATAATAAATCAAGCACTGCTTGGGAGGCAACCAAATATGGAGACTGGCGCTTAGGTATTCAGGTATGCTCTTTTTGACCCCTATGCTTTATTTTGATATATTTGTTGCATTGAGGACAATACAAATCCTTTTTGATGGGGCATGGGTAGTTATTGGCCTTGGTGAAGTCTGAGTATCCAAGGCCAATAACTATCCCAAATTTTGAGTCTGAGGGTTTTTTTGCATGTGTTCTTTCCCTAAAGACATTTATTTTTTGTTGAATCAACATGTTTAGGATGTGTAGGTAGTATTAGTAATATATTGTACTAAAATTTGTGGATACGTTAGTTTGTGTTGAAAAAATAATACCCATCAAATTTTTGTGTTAGGTAGTTTTGATAACAACCATGTGAAATCATTAGTTGATAATGCTTGTTCTGATAAGTTGAGGTTTAATTTTGATAAGAAACATGATCTGAGAGTCTGTGATTGATAGTGTAATCAGTGCCAAGTGTGTGAGCTTGTTTGTATAATTCTTATACTATGGTTTGATTTAGAACTTGCCCTGTTACTCTGACTTAGACTATAGGTGAACTGGTTAGGAAAGAATGTTAGACCATTGTTCATGTTAAGTCCACTTAGCCTAAATAACCAACCAAATACATTGTTTATCCCATTGATCTTGATATTTGAGCTTGACATGTACCCTTTCTTTGTAAACACTGAAGTAACCTAGCCTTTTTGAATGTGAAATCCTAAATTTGGCTTTGGTCCTTCCTTAAACATTATGCACCTTGACTCTGGCAAAAAACCAAAGTTGAGGGTGGCTACACAATGTGGCCTTGACTCATAGGTTGGATATTATGCACCTCAACTCAGGTCAAAATCCTAAGTTGAGGGTGACTAGTGTAAGGAAAAATCACATTAAATAAGGTGGAAGCTGGTGATGCATGAAAAGAGAGAAAAATATGCCATGGGTGCAAGAAAAATGCAGAAATGAGCTAACAAGAAAAGAATGTGAAAAATGAAAAGCAATGAGCTTAAAAGTTTGAAAAAGGCACCCAAAAGAGCTTGAAATAGGAAAAGGGAAGAAAGAGTTGAAAATAATAGTTTTGGTAGGGCAAAAGTGTTGAATAAAGCAGTGTTAAGTAGAACCATTAGTTACTATGTTCCTAATACATCATACCAAAGCCCCTTTAGCCTATGTTATAAGGCAAGAAAGTCCTACAGTGATTCTAACCATGTAGTTGAAGGTCATTGTCACAGCCCGGAAGTGGGGCCTAGATGTGACATGGTGAAGGAGAATCCGAAAGTCCTCGATCAAGCTATCATAGCATCATTACTCACATCATTGATTCGAAAGCGTAGAAAAATAACACGTAGCACATATTTCTACGGAGAACGGGGCTTTGGACTCAAGCTATGGGGATGTTGCCAGGAGTGGGATGAACATTGATCACATAACACATAACAAGTATTTCTAGGGGCGGGTAAGTAGGAATCAAGATATGGGGAATACCGGGTTAGGGGACTTTCCACGTAAGCACATTCCCAACATTTATAAGTTCAATACATAAACATAAGCATAATCGGAACATCATTCCCATAATCAAATCTCAATAACCATAATATTTCAACAAATCATAATACAACGTGCAAGAGTTTAACATGTGCAATATAGCCTCTATATAAAATAGAATGGGGCCTCGACATAATTCGGGCTCACCCTCAAGTTATAAGGTAAGGAAAATAAAACAATACAAGGAAGATAGAAAGTAGCTATTGCCCTTGAACAAAAAGGCTCAACACAAGCAAGTAGCTTCAAGGATTATCACTCGTCGCCCAACGGAAGATAGAGGTCATCACCGGTCCCTACATAGTTAGTACATGTAGACATAGAGTATGTGTTAGCACAATAAAACACTAAGTATGCAGGCATGCAAATGCATATGCACATGAACCTATAAACAACCTAGATGACAAGGGCACATACATAGAAGAAAATATAAGGAAGAATAATATATCAATATGCCATGATAACCATGATGCATGAAGTGACATAATGCTTATAGTATAGAGGGGATGTAACCATAACCGACATCTCAAATTCATGTGAACTACAACATGAATTTGCCCAATGCAACCTCCCATTGGATCGGAGAAGGTTACTTGCTAAAGGTAACCTATACCACATCGTATGACTCGGTCATTTCGGTGTGATGGCCACCTTCCTTACAACCCGGTTATTTTTGGAGGATTTCCATAACATAGCATATCGTATCATATCAAGGCATACCTTACAGGAATAACACCCATTTTGATAGCAACCTATGTTAGCACATAGTTTGACGAAAAAGAGTATGGACCCTATGGAGATAACCCACCCGCCTCCAATCCCTTGGACCTAAGTCCATATCCCACAAGAATACGCATACATATACATGCTTTAATATGGAAACTTAACACTTGAATATCAAACCATGCATAGTTGGGCTTAAAGGCTAAATTCACTTTCATGACTTTCATGCATACTTAACAAGAGTCAAATACATTTCATAATCATACTTTCGTGCATAAGAGTAGCTCTGGATACTTTGATTTGGGGGTTTTAGGAGACTTTAGAAAGGCTTAAAGGGGCATGGGATTAAACCAATTTACGAATTAACCATTAATGAAATGGATAGGATCACAAAATAGGGACTCACTTAAGGCCACCCAGGGGCTATGTACAGGTTCACGGACTATGAACCTGTCCGTGAGACCAGACTTGGTCTCGGCTTCGGCTTGAAATCTCAGGGGACTTTTTGGATCAACTCATGGGGGGTCTTAAGGACCGCATAGCTGCAAAAGGACCGTGTACTGGTTCGTGGGGCATCACTTGGTCCGGAGTCCAGCCCCGAGCCTTGACAAGCTCACTGGAACACTTCACAGGAGCCCTTCACGGACCGTAAAGGCTCACACGGACCGTGAAGTGGTCCGTGGAGTTCCACTTGGTCTGGGGAATGGTCCAAACTCCAAGGAAGCCCACAGGAAGACCCCACGGGACCCACCACAGACCGTGAACTATCAAACGGTCTGTGGTCCCTCACTTCGACTCCATTCTAAATCTTTTTTCAAGCATACTTCTGAATATAGGAAGTCTCACTGCGAAGGCCATAACATCCACATCTGAACTCCGAATCAAGTGAAACTAGTTACGTTGCAAAGATAACCCAAAGAGATTCGATTTGATATATAATAGCTCACACAGTTCATCTCATACCATGAGATATGGCTTTTCAAAGTCCATTTTGCCTAACCAGCCTTACAACCTTCCACCAAAATGATTCCTTTGAATCCGGCCACTTAAATACAACCCATGACTATCAAAATTCAGCCATGACGAGTTCAACACTAACATTGACCAACCATTATGAAGTTCTAAATTTTTTGGGTTGTTACATTACCTCCCCCTTGGGAACATTCATCCTCGAATGGGCTAAAACCACGGCTTAAGGACATCAATCAAACAAGAGACATTTTTAACCACAACTTATAATGGATCATGCATCATTTCAAAAGTCATTCAAAACTCATGTCAAAACATCATTTAAATTATTTTCGTTCTCATGTATGCATGCAATGTGATGAAACTCAAGAAGTAAAGAATTAGGACCATAAAAAGGATAGAACCTAGTACCTTAGCTTGAGTAGATTGGAAGAGATAGGGATATCACTCCATCATGTCCAACTCCTCTTCCCACATTGCACTCTCCATGTCTTAGTTCCTCCAAAGCACCTTGACCGAAAATACCTCCTTGTTGCGAAGTTGCTTCACTTGTCTATCCAAGATTTCAACCGACACCTTTTCATAGGTCAAAGTTCCTCAACCGTCTCACCCTTCAAACGTGTAATTGCCTTAGGGTCGCCAACTAACTTTCTCAACATAGACACATGAAATACCGGATTAATGGAGCTTATGTCCAAAGGAAAATCCAACCTATAAGAAACATTGCCTATCCACTCCACAACCTCATATGGTCCGATATACCAAGGGCTCAACTTCCCTTTATTACCAAATTGCATGATGCCCTTCATAGGAGATACCTTCACATAAACCCAATCACCAACATGAAGTTTGAGATCCCTCTTCCTAATATCCGAATACGACTTTTGGTGACTTTGAGCCGTCTTCAACCTCTCCCTAATCAACTTCACTTTTTCAATGGCCTCAATAATCAAATTTGGGCCTAACAATGCCGCCTCACCTATTTCAAACCAACCCACCAGGGACCTACACCTCCTTCCATACAAAGCTTCAAATGGACCCATACCAATGCTATTATGTAAGCTGTTATTATAGGCAAACTCAATAAGCGGTAGATGAACATCCCAATTTTCTTTGAACTCTAACATACAAGCCCTTAACATATCCTTCAAGGTTTGAATCGTCCTTTTGGCTTATCCATCGGTTTGGGGATGGAAAGCCGTGCTTAACTTGACCTTAGTACCAAGTACCTTTTGAAAAACTTCCAAAAATGAGAAGTAAATTGAGTACCATGATCCGATATAATAGACTTCGGTATACCGTACAATCTCACCAACTCCTGAATATATACCTCGACATACTCCTCGGCCCTATAGGTAGTCTTAACCTGTAAGAAGTAAGCTGACTTAGTCATCTTATAACCCACAACCCATATAGAATCGAAGTGCCTTTGAGTATGGGTAATCCCACCATGAAATCCATGTTCACATCATCCTACTTCTAAGTAGGAATTTTGATATCTTGGGTCAAGCCACCGGGCCTTTGATGTTCCACTTTTACTTGTTTGCAATTAGGACATTTCAAAATGAACTTGTCTATGTCCTTCTTTATTCCGTGCCACCAATGCAACTCTCTCAAATCACGGTGCATTTTGGTAGATTCAGGATGAGTAGAATATTGAGAGTTATGAGCCTCTTTCATGATAACCTCCTTTAGGACATCAACATCTGGAACACATAATCGGCCTTGGTACCATAACACACCATCTCCCCCGTTGGAGAAAACCTCAATCTTTCCTCCGAAAACCAATTTCTTCAATTCAACTAAGGAGGGATCTAAGTCTTGTTTCTCCTTAACATCAACCACTATAAATGACTCGGATCTGCCTTGAACAAGAATTCTACCATTATCGGATTGCGCCAACCTTACACCTACTCTAGCCAAATAGTGTACACCTTTCACTATCTCCTTTTTGCCTTCATCCACATGTGATACACTTCCCATGGAGAGCCCACTAAGGGCGTCCGCCACAACATTACCCTTGCCGGGATGATAAAGAATACTCATATCATAATCCTTGAGAAGTTCCAACTATCTCCTTTGCCTCAAATTAAGGTCTCTTTGGGTAAACACATATTGCAAACTCTTGTGATCGATGAAGATATCCACATGAACCCCATACAAATAATGTCACCAAATATTTAAAGAAAACACCACCACCGCAAACTCAAGATCATGGATCGGATAATTTTGCTCATGCACCTTTAATTGCCGAGACGCATAAGCTATCACCTTACCATGTTACATAAGCACACAACCCAAACCAATACGCGACGCATCACAATATACCAAAAACCCATCTAACCTATTCGGCAAAGTCAAAATCGAAGCCAATGTAAGTCGATCCTTCAAGGTTTGGAAACTCTTCTCACATTCATTTAACCACACAAATTTGGCCTTCTTTTAAGTCAACTTAGTCAATGCAGATGCTATAGAGAAAAACCCTTCAACAAACCTTCTATAATAACCGGCTAAACCAAGGAAACTTTGAATATCCGAAGGAGTCAATGGTCTAGTCCAATCCCTCACCACTTTGGTTTTCTTAGGGTCAACCTTAATGCCATCGCCGGACACCACATGACCAAGAAAGGCAACTTATCCCAACCAAAACTCACATTTGCTAAACTTGGCATACAATTGCTTCTCCCTCAACGTTTGAAGCACCAACCTCAAGTGATCCATATGCTCCCGCTTATTTCAGGAGTAAATCAAGATGTCATCAATGAAGACCACCATAAAATTATCAAAGAAAGGTTTGAACACCTGACTCATAAGATCCATAAACACCATCGAAGCATTGGTCAACCCAAACGACATCACCACAAACTCGAAGTGACCATAACGAGTCTGAAAGGCCGTCTTGGGAATGCAAGACTCCCTCACCTTCAACTGGTGGTAATCCAAACAAAGGTCTATTTTTGAGAAATGAGTAGCTCTTTGAAGTTGGTCGAACAAATCACTAATTCTAGGCAATGGGTACCTATTCTTAATGGTCACCTTGTTCAATTGCCGATAATTAATACACATTCGGAGCGACCCATCCTTCTTCCTCATAAATAACACGAGAGCATCCCAAGGTGAGATAATTGGCCTAATATAACCCTTTTCTAAAAAATATTTCAACTGATCTTTCAATTCGTTTAACTCCACCGGGGCCGTATGATAAGGAGGGATCGAAATAGGTTGTGTCTCCAAAAAGAGATCTATACCAAAATCTACTTCTCTATCAGGAGGAATACCAGGAAACTCCTTGGGAAACACATCGGGAAACTCATTCACCACCAGAACTGACTCAAGCTGAGGTGACTTACCCTCCACATCTCTCACCCGCACAATATGATAAATGCACCCCTTACAAATCATCTTACGGGCTTTGAAGTAGGAAATAAATTGACCCTTAAACACATAATCTCTACCCTTCCACTCCAACACAGATTCATTAGGAACGTAAAATTTAACTTGCCTAGTCCTACAATCAACCGAGGTATACGATACATGCAACCAATCTATCCAAAGGATATCATCAAAATCATACATCTCAAGTTCTACAAGGTCTACGAGGAATACTTTATGCAACACAAAGACAAGACAACCCCAATACACTTTCTGAGCAATAATAGACTCACCCACAGGAGTATATACCGAATAAGGTTCCTTTAGAGTTTCGGGACTCAAAAGAAATTTAACAGCCAACAGAGGAGTCACTAAAGATAAATTTGCACCTGGATCAAGTAAAGCATAAGCATCCAAATCAAAGACTTTTAACATACCAGTTACGATGTCCAAAACTTCCTCCACCTCTTGTCGGGCATGAAGAGCATAAAATCAGTTGTTCCTGGAAGCACCACCAATCAGAGCTTTCGGTGGACCTTGACCACCGGGAGCCGCTTGATCCCTCTTTGTATTCCTTAGGAAATTGGCGATCTTGTGATCATTATCACCACATCCGAAGCAAGCACCCAAAGCTTTTCTACAATCATCTTCATAGTGCTTTCCACATTGGCCGCAAAGAGAAATTTGGAGACCACCCCCAAGCTGTGCCATAGGAGAAGGAACTCTTGGATTAGCAACCCTCACATTGGAACCTTGGCCTTGAAGGAACCAGCCAAAACTGCCACCACCACTCGAGTTGGAGAATCCACCATCGAACCGGGTCCTCTTAGCTCCATTCACCCTTCTTTCCTTAAGATTATCACCTTCAATATGCTCGGCATAAGTCATGAGTCTAGGGATGTCCATGTCGCAGATGAGCATAGAGGTTCGACACTCCTTCACTACCAAATCTGAAACACCCGAAATAAACTTGTGCATTCTTGCACGGGGATCCGCCATAAACATAGGGGCATATTTAGAAAACTTAGTAAACTTTAGAGAGTAGCCCCTCACGGTCATACCACCCTGTCAAAGATTGATGAACTCGGTCATTTTGGCTTTCCTAAGCTCAAGAGGAAAGAAACGATCCAGAAAAGCCATCTTGAACTCTTTCCTACCAACCGTGACATCAACCACTCGCTCAACTAACCATTGGTTATACCACACTGAGGCCACATCTTTCAATTGGTATGCATCCAACTCGACTTTCTCCAAACTCACCCCCATGATGATCAACACCTTAGCGAGTTCATCAATGAACTCTTGAGCATCTTCATTCACTTTTGAGCCAAAGAACTCTGGAGGGTTTATACGGGTGAAGTCCCTCACCCTAGAATCCAGAGTACCCAAATTCATAAAATTGGTTGGCCGATATTGGTTAGCTATCACTTGTGCCAACATAAAGACCACACTTCTAAATTTGGCGTGGGTCACTTGTTCCTCGTAGTCGAGCGCTTGACGAGGGAAGGGAGCCATTCTGGGAGGTATGTTCTGAAAGAGCAACCAGAACACTAATATTTAGGGAATCCTATAAATAGTACAAGGCACGACACAAGGGATAATAAAGTGAAAAGTTCCTAAAATATCATCATAGCCTCTCGTTCATTGGTATGGCGCACATCACACCCATGACCAAGACTCTACTTGACACCGCATGTTAGACTCCTAGGATCATTTACAATCCTAGGGCTTTGATACCATATTTGTCACGATCCAAAACTGGGGCCTAGATATGACATAGCGAAGAAGAACCCGAAAATCCTCGATCAAGCCATCATAGCATCGTTACTCACATAATCGGTTTGGAAGCGTAGAAAAATAACATGTAGCACATATTTCTAGGGAGAACAAGGCTTTGGAATCAAGCTATGGGGATGTTGCCGAGAGTGGGATGAAGATAGATCACATAACACATATCAAGTATTTCTAAGGGGTGGGTAAGTAGGACTCAAGCTATGGGGCATACCGGGTTAGGGGACTTTCCACGTAAGCACATTCTCAACATTTACAAGTTAAATACATAACCATAAGCATAATCAAAACATCATTCTCATAATCAATTCTCAATAGCCATAATATCTCAACAAATCATAATACAACGTGCAAGAGTTTAACATGTCCAACATAGTCTCTACATAACATAGAATGGGGTCTCGACATAATCCGGGCTCACCCTTAAGTTATAAGATAAGGAAAATAAAATAATACAAGGAAGATAGAAAGTAGTTATTGCCCTTGAAAAAAAGAGCTCACCACAAGCAAGTAGCATCAAGGTTTATCACTCGTCATCCAACGGAAGATAGAGGTCGTCATCGGTCCTTACATGATTAGAACATGTAGACAAAGAGTATGGGTTAGCATAATAAAACACTAAGTATGCGGGCATGCAAATGCATATGCACATAAACCTAAAAACAACCTAGATGACAAGGGCACATACATAGAAAGAGAATATAAGGAAGAATAATATATCAATATGCCATGATAACCATGACGCATGAAGTGCCATAATGCTTATAGTATAGAGGGGATGTAACCATAACCGACATCTCAAATGCATGTGAACTACAACATGCATTCGCCCAATGCAACCTCCTATTGGATCGAAGAAGGTTACTTACCAAAGGTAACCTACACCACACCTTACAAACCAGTCATTGTTTTGAGATGGCCACCTTCCTTATGATCCGGTCATTTTGGAAAGATTTCCATAACATATCATATCATATCTGTAACAACCCAAATTTTTTTGAAAATCTCCTTATGATTAGAATTATATGATTTAATACTGGTCATAGTTGAGTTTTAGTAGCCATGGGTTGAGTTTAAGTGGCCGAATGCAAATTGAGCTAGTTGGTGGCCTAGAGGGACAGTTTCGGCAGTATACTTCAAACAGTCATAACTTTTGTTGTGGGATGAACCATGTGGGTTACTACATATACAATTTAATAGCTTTTAGTTAGCTTTGCAACACAACTGGTTTCACTCAATTTGGAGTTCGGATGAGGGAGATATGACCCAAACAGTGAGACTGTCTGAAATTCGGAAGCCATTGGAGATAGGCTCAGAAAAGTGGCCAAGGACAGGGCCACGGGCCGTGACACTTTTCACGGCTCGTCTAGGGTGTCTTCAAGTGTTCCTGTGAGCTAGGGGTGTCCTGTAACCACCCCTAAGCCAAGTCTAAACCAATGAATCCTTGAACGGCTCGTTTGAGCTTGAACGGGTCGTCCATTGTCCTGTTAAATTGGACAGTGGCTAGGAAAAGCATTGGAAATGTTTTAGGGGATTAAGTATACTTTTAAGGGACCTTACACGGACAGTTACACCTTAGATAGTCCGTCAAGAATTTCGTGAAGTGTTACAGAAAGTCCTCCAAGAGTTCGCGTTGGAAAATTGGCTAAGGGAGGCTTGACGGGAGGGGGGATGACTCGTGCAGTGTTGAACGGGCACTGTAGCTGCCCTTTGACACTGCTTAGTTCCGGAAAGTTACATTTTATTAATGTTATTTTCCTGATTTAACATTCCCTTAAGCCCCTTTTTGGTCCCCTAAGGTCTCCTAAACCCCTAAAACATTCCCCAATCCCTCATTCATCCATTCAAACTCTCCTACACACTCTCTTAAGATTCTAAGACTCTCTTGGCCTCCATTGAAGCAAGCTTGTAGAATTTGAGGAAAGAAGACGTTGACTAAGTTTGACCTTGCTTATTGTTAGTGGAATTAAGGTATGTGGGACTTGATTCAAGGATCCCC
>JBCEWC010002752.1:0-32886 GCA_038996855.1 Solanum aculeatissimum
GAACCATTTTTACCCAAATCATATTTGACCAAATCCATATTTACCCATATTTTATATGGATGGATTGTGATCCAATCTATTTTAGCTCAATTCATATTCAATCCATCCAAATCCGATCCAATCTACCCGTTTGCCACCTCTAGTAGAAAGTACAAATTTATCTAATTGTTTTTTTTTTGAAATAAAATAAAAATAAGCCGACCAAGAGAAACAATTTGATGATATGACAAATAACTGAATAATTCGATTTATACACAAATTTAGAAGCAGTAGGACCTTAGAAAAAGTTCCAACTTTTTATCAAATCTTTCTCAATATCAGAACTCATTCATGAATTCTTGTTTTCACTATTTATGAATTTTGTTCTTTCTCTTCTGCCACTATTATGAAATATAATTATATACAGACACAAAGAGGTATCCCACTTGTGTAATTCTACTCAATCCCAAGGGTGTTTTTGTCATTTCATGCCTCTAGCTTGACCGTCTCAGTACTCTCTCTGTCATTTTTATATCGCGCCATGTCTCTTCCATTTCCATTTTGCTTCTTCTCACTCAAACACAGAGAAAAAAATAAAATAAAGTTTTTTTTTTTTTTGGTATGTGAAAAATGTACTATTTATTTTTGCGTACGTATATAATATAGTTTTGAGATTGAACAAAGGAGATTGAGGAAGGAGAAGGTGAAGTTTTTTTTTTTGGGAGTTTCTGTGTCTTTGTCGTCGTTAATGGCGACTGGTTGGGTGAAATCATGGCAATGTAAGTCAAGAGCTTTAGACGACGTCGTTAACAATCACCACCATCAATATCATATCTTACCCAACTCAGCTAGTTGCAAAAATGGAGTCAAAAGCCTCAAAGATGTAGTGGAAAACACCAAAAATGGAAAACCCAGAAAGAAAAAACCGTCGAGGCAGTCGGAGCAGCAGTCATTCACGAAGCGGCCCGGACCCGGTTCGAGAGGACCCGAACCAGGTTTGAATAAGGAAAAGTCTCGAGCTAGTACCTCTACGAGACTTTCACGTGCCGCGACGGATTCGTTTTTCCCGGCGTTGACTGAGTTACCGGAGGGTCACCCGTCGCGTAATGTGGTTGGGATAATTTTTCAGACGAGTTGGTCGCCGAAGGCTTTTTCGGGTCGGGTTGAAATGGTGTTTAAAGTTCAGAATCTGCCCCGGACTGTGACCCGGTTTGAAGAGTATAGAGAGGTCGTGAAGTCTAGAGCCGGAAACGGCGGGGACGCGGCGGCGGAGAAGGGTGGCGAGGACCATGCACGTTGCGTTGCGGACGGGAATGAGGTGATGAGGTTTTACTGTCTTGGACCCACCAACGGAGGCGCGTACGAAACTGGAAACAGCGCGTGGTCATTCTCCTCCGGAAAAGGTGCGGCGGTGTGTACGTATTCCGGCAGCGGCGTGGCTCACGAGAATGCCGGCGGAGGGAGAGGAAGACGGGCAATGCTGGTGTGTCGGGTCATTGCGGGTCGGGTCTGCAAGCAACTCGGGTTCGACTCGTTGATTGAAGGCCGGGTTGGGTATGACTCGGTCAGTGGGGATAATGGCGAGTTACTAGTATTTGATTCACGTGCCGTATTACCATGTTTTCTTATTATCTATAAATTGTAAAAAAAGAAAATTCAAAAAATTAAGACGTATTGGCCTTTAAAAATCTCCAATTTTTCTAATTTCCTAGTAGTTATATCTTTTTTATTTAAATTTTTTGAGGCTTTGTAATTATGCAATATTGGGTATAAACACTTTGATCTTTGTTGTGCATGTCAACATATAATGTTGTTTTTCATTTGACTTCGATCTATGAACATAAATTGTACTAAACCTAAGTTCATTGTCACAGAGGTGTACTTTCTATTCAAATTTGAAATAACTTTTTGTATGTATTATCATTGATGTGTATAACTAAGAAAATGCACATAATCATAATGATTAGGACATAGGACAAATGGGCTAGAGTGTTGGGTACAGAAAAGACACAAGTAAAATCCTTCCTAAGAGCTGTCATTCATATCAAATTGTAACGAAGTTTATGCTTTTCTACAACTAATAATTAGTAGAAATAAAAAGAAGATGAAAGCAAGTGGTTATGATGTCAAGTAATTTTCAAGGAACAAGGTTTGCTTCTTGACCAAAGTTGTTAATATTAGTAAATTGAATTGATTGCTTCTAAGGATGTTGTTTGGTGGCCTTAATGAAAACAATGTTTAATTTACTATAAATGAGACATTTCAACTACAAGGAAAGATGATAGCATAATTTAGTTAATTTTCTTACATAAATAGAACCAAATAGTCGGTTGCTTCTTGTCAATAAAGATTGACAAGAGTGGCACAACAACCTAATAATTAAGTAAGACGTTACGAGAGTGATGAATGCAAAAGGTTCTAGTGAGAAAATGAATTTATTTTTTAATGATTAACGATTAAAAAAAAAATGTATTCGCACGTTATATAATGAGAATATACATCATTCAGTAATTGATTATATGATACTAAAAATTACTTAACAAAGACAAATATTATGGATTTATTAGGTAGACATGCATGTGGAATCTCTTTCTTAAGGCATTGTTATGTGGAATCTTTTAAATTTGGCTTGATTATGCCTCATAAGTCATAATATATGATTCTTTGGGTTTATTTTCAATAAAGTAGAGAAGCAAGATATGAGTTGTTAACTTCTCTTTTTTCCCAATATGATGTTAACTGAATTTATTGCATATAGTTGAATACCATACTATAAACAAAATGGAGGTCAGAGTTACTTAGAGGGGAACTCAAAACTAATTTAAGTCATAAATAAATTAAAGTGACATAAATAAGTTATGCTTTTACAATGTAATTAAAACAGATTTAGTGTAAAAGAAATTTACACTTTATACAATTTTTCAAACGACAAACATTAAGTATGGCGAACGTCAGATTTTGCTATAAAGTGTAAAATTCATGGTATAGTGATCACACACTGATATCAGTATGGCCATAAAATCATGGATTATTTGTGTCACTTTAGTCTATTTGTAGCTTAAATATGTTTTGAATTTCTTAAAGGTTAGCTCAGTTGGTTGAGGTACTCTGTACTTTACAGTGATGAAATTAAGATTTTCATTAGCAAAACTCGATCAAATTCTACGTAGATCTTACCCTATTCTCTAAACTAATGACCATAAAAAAATTAATGATTAATTGGTAATAGTAAAAAATAAAAAGTACTCTTCTATAACAAGTTAAAATACTTGAATAAGTATAAATATATTATATATATGTGTGTGTTGCGCCAGTTACGGCTTAAATAATAAAGAGCCAGGAAATGAAAGCTACAACTTTAGTTAAGAATGGTCGTTTTCTTCCTTTCCTACTTTGACCAGTTTCCCAATTAATCTCTTGTTTAATTTTCAATATTTTAGGAAAAAAATTGTAGGTGCCATAAATTCTAAATATGACTAATGTAATTGTTTAGTTGAGAGTGAAATAAATTTGTAATTTTAAAATAAGATGGGTTCTAAATTTAAATATTTTTTTAAAGTTTTAAATAAAATATACACTTGTCTTGACAAAAGCATGCAACACAACAATGGGGGAGACAAAATGAGTTCTAGAATTACCTAATCACAACTTGCATTTGTCCTTTTTCTTTTTGTTTCATTTGTCAAATTGCCAAATTTAAAGGGTGCATGACAGAAAAGAAAATACGCAAAAAGATCTATCGAAAATAACCTCTACCAATAAGGTAGACCTATGGTCTCTAGCCTCCCCAGACCCTACTTTGTAGGATTACAGTGGACATGTTGTTGTTGAAACCAAAGGCTCTACTTCAAAGAATTGGAGGGGCTTAAATAAGATGAAAAAATTCCAATGAACAATATCCATTGTGCATAAATTTTCTTTACTTCAGTTCATGAATGAGTTCTCCAAATGACAGAAGGCCTTTTTCAAAATTCACTACTAACAGAAATCAAGAATGAAAAAAGATAATGACGCGGACAAGTTGGCCAATAATAGAGCCCTCTAATGTACAGTTTTACATGACAATAAAGATTATTCGTCTGCAGATACTACCGATACTCCACCAGCACATACAATGGCTTGCCATTCAACTTCTCCTTACCCTGTAACAAGGAGAAAGTCATCTCAAAGAAGAACACAGGGCTGAAAACAAAAATATGATTCTTTAGCTTCCCAGGAATAAAAAAATTGAAGGATGAATCATGCATCTGAGGACGTTAGATAACTTTGGTTCTCAATTTGTAAAAAGACAGGTTTTGGTTGTAAAGTTTAACTATGCACCAACTTGCCAAGGTGTGTGGAAAGACGAGCAGTTAGTTCACGAGTAATTCTGATCATTTCCTTAAAGCAACTTTGGATTGTAACCTGATGACCAAGCAAGTTAACCATACATTGCAGATCAAAAGAAGAGCAGTAAGAGCATAAGATGCACCTTTAGTTCTGGTATTTCAATCACACATGCACATTCAACCACTTCTGCGCCAGCACGCTCTGGAAAGAAATAACTTTATTTAACAAGTTGTATAGAGATTAATATTCATAAAAATAAAGCACATAAATTTGTTAATGCAAATCATAGGGCATTGTTGTATGTGATGATACGAATCCCGGAGAGTACTTATCATGAGAAGACAAACACATTATATGACATCAAACCCTCTAGAATGTGCATGTCGTTTGGCTGTTTGGGTTAATAGGCACATACCTTTACCAACAGGCTCTGCCAGAACAACTAGTATATTAAAGAGAAAGCAGAGCTGGGGATGTCATAGTGTAGCTTTGCAGAAACTCTGGACAAATTATTATATTATATATGCCACCTCCCTATGTCAAAATCACTTATTCCTCTATGCTAATCCCAACGGAAAATAGAGTCTTTAATTTGATATACAAAGTATTAAAATCAATGTCAAATTTCTTAGTAATTTAAACTTATACTTCTACAACAGTTCGGAGACGTGCTATGAGATGAACCGTCAACCCCTTTTGTGCTCTATGCCTTTCTTAAGGAATGCAGAACACAAACTGACCAGAATGTTAACCTAGTCTCCTCCTAGCTATGATACCATTATTTGATGCAAATTCCAGATCACAGCATAGGATGTTACTGTCTACTTAAGCCCCACCCCGGAATAAAGCAGCTGAGCCTCATCGTAGACCCTATTGAAACCTGCCTAGCGATATCTTGCCCTGGTGCTATTGCATTATTCAGTTGCATATTTCGGAGCATACATATACACAGATTGTTGTTCTATTGTGCACATTGATTTGAATTAGCCATATGCCATTGGAAGTTTCCTGGACTAGGTTCTATCTACATGAAGAGAATCATAAAAAGGTTTACCAAGTAAATTCATAGCTGCACAAAGAGTGCCACCAGTAGCAATCAGATCATCAACCACCAAAGCTCGCTCACCAGCTTCTACTGCTCCAATATGCATCTCAAGGCAATCACTTCCATATTCCAAGTCATACTCTTGTTTGAAAACTTCACCTGCAGTCATTTAAAGTCACAATAACATTCAGAAACTGAGATAATAATCAGTGGTGTCAATAAAATGGTACTCATACTGAACGAACATGATGACCTTACAGTTTTCAGACACATTCTTCAGTATATATATATATATATATGATAGAGAGAACGGAACAATGGGTTCTCTAAAACATTGCCTCACTAATGTGGCATGCTTGTAGAACTATATTATAGCTTTATGACAGTACATCAAAGAGAAGCTTAATGAACACTGCACAAGTAGGGCTTTGGTCTAGTGGTAAGAACGCAACAACTGCTAGGGTTAGGCTCATGTCATGGATTCTAAACCTATCGCACACAAAAGCTTGGTATTTATGTAGGATGGATAAACAAGCAGATAATTATCCACCGAGTTTCAAATCTTGCACCACTAGTCCTTGTGGATTTCTCGGTTATCAAAAAATTAAAAATAAGCACAGCACAAGCTGAACAGGGGAATCACATCTTCATTGAAAGAAGCCAAGTTAATGGATTACAAGTCAAAATATGTACAAAGTCAAAAGTGGAATTCTTCCTCCTTTTGCCCCATAGATGGGGCATCATATGAATCAAACAACGGGACTTAAATACTTTCATAGCAGGATTCCAATTCTCAGAAATGTGTCGAGTTACTTCATTACAGGGAAGGAAAAGCAGATATCAATATGTTTCCAGAAACTGGTCCTATTTTTAAATATAAATTCAGGATATGGTGGGCAGTAACTTTTGAGTTGAGCAGCCATAATAGACAAAAGTTCAAGATTGTTTCACAATAATGTATTGATCAGTGTGACCAACACACTTGGCCATCTAATGCAGCCGACTCATTTAAGTGAAAAGGCACACCTGACAAAGAGATGTCATGATTCCAAGAAGGTCGTAGCAAGGATGAAAACATACCTGGCAATTTCTTCGGTTTTCTCAAAGGGACAAATTTTGCCCCTATCGCCAAAGCAATTGGTGGACCAAATATAAATCCTCGAGCCTCTATTCCTATAGATATTGAAACAATAAAGTTGAGATCAAGCCAGCTAAAAGATGATAAAGAAATAAATGTTTGCAAGTTACTCACTACAGCAGGATTGATCATAATAGTATGGGAATACAACATGACAAAGCGCTACAGCATCAGGCCACACAAAGATAAGCAACATATTAAATGAAATGCTTCAGATTGAGGAATAGAAGTCCTCAAGGAAAGGACACAACAATAATTCAATAACATGAAAGAGCAATTAAATATGACCAATAGTCAGAATCATCTATGGGGATCGATTATTCAGGAAAGACATGTATAACATCTGAACGAGCACATTGTGCAAGTCGAGAAGACAGGACTCGAGGAAGAAGCCCTGGCTGGGCGTAAAGGGCAAGTGTTCTTCGGAAGGACTGGGTGGAAAGGTCACGAAAGGAAGAGTGGTCCGCTCCCGAAAAACGGAGTTTTTCAGTTCTCCCCCCCCCCCCCCCCCCTAGGTGGTTGGCCTTCTTACCAGTCTGACTCTTTTATTTGTGGCTTCTTCATAACAAAGAGCTTCCTGATCTTTGGCAACTAGGGCCTTTATAGGGGGCCTCTTGTTGTAGGTCTTCAAACTACATTGAACAAACTAGAACACCTTCAATTGCTTTCTGTCGAGAATAAACAACCAATAAACCTTTAAAATAAGAAGTACAAAAGGTCATAAAGCAATCATATGACCGTTGGTAGTCGTTATCCATCTGCAGATCTGGTTTTCTTTTCCCCACGTGCTAGTACTTGCATAGATATGAAAAACTTGTATGGCAGAAACTGCAAGAGGGGATGCTCATTTAAGTCATGAGGCTCTAAGTGTCCATAGAACATTAAGGTAAAGTGTTTATGTACCTTATACCTTCAGATCTTTTCCTTTTTATGCCAGCAAAACCACCTATTCACATCCCTAAGCTTTTTGAAACTACAACTTCTTTGATGCAATATACTTCTAAACTAGCCAACCTGCCATTTTATAATGTTCAGATGCATGATTTCGGCTTAATGGTCCCTACTTTAACTATAATCCATTTCCCATACTTGTTTTCATCTTTTCCCAAGACACTCTATTGCTCTGATTAGGACATCAGCAGTTTTTACACATTGCAGTTGCAGTCGACTATTTGTATCCACATGGAACTCCTGCTGACTATAAGCTAACTTGATCCTATCTCTTTAGTCTCTTTTCATCTTCTCTCTAATATGGCAATATACAACCAGAAAAAAGAAAAGAAGAATGAGATTTATAAGAGAGTCTTAATACATGTGGTGGCGAGAAAAAAAAAGAAGCAAATGCAGAAAAATCAAATGCCAGGAATCACCATCGGAAGAAAATGGCAGGTGGAAACAGAAATAAGCCAGATCAGACATTTCAAACGAGATGGGTAATAAACGGAAATAAATATCGGCCAGATATAAGATCACCAGTTTGGACTATCACAACCTAGACATCGTTTGGTCCGATTTAAAATTCCAGTAAAACATTGACATGGCTTTACCTAATAGCCTGATACACCAAGTAGTGTGATACATGATGCAGCCAATGGTTGATAAAATCACAAAATCACCAGATACCCATAAACTATCCAACAAAGTAAGTCTTGTCTCTAAAATCATTATATCTAAATAAAAAGAGAAGGCAAAGAAAGATGGTAGAATGACAGACAACTCCCATATAATAACAGGACGCTATAATTAGGGAATTTGCATAAAAAACACTACAGCTTCATCGATTGATTGACTGTCAACCCTACCTTGAATATACTATTTAAATAAAACCATCATGTTTGGTGAATTTCCTCACATTTTGTTCACTAGAAAGCATTCAACCACTTATTAACTTGTCCAACAACTCTAATATCACTTCGGAGTGTCAGAATCATTCACCGGATATTTCATAAAGGATCTGTTTTTTAATAATAGTATAGGGAAAGGTGGCCTGGAAACATATGAAAAAAGAAAGTTATGAACAAGAAGCACACTGCTCATTTCACATTTTATAAAGTTCATGAAGTCTCAGTATATCATAGTACAGCTCAAACAATCACCATACATCATCCACCAATCACAGTAAAAAGGACAAAGAACCTACTCATTATAGTGGACTCTGTCCTCAATAATCATTCCACCAAACAATATCTCTAGCCATAATTTATAGCACACAAAAAAAAGAGTGTCATTGCATCATCCATTGAAAGGAAAAAAACAATTTAGCTAGGAGTGAATATCTCTGTACAAACATAAGGGGTGAAGAAAAAGGAACAGGAAACACCAAAAGCTAATGGGTCCACATCCATATTTCACCAATGTTATTATCCATTACCAACCACCACCACCACCACCTAGGCCACCCCTAACCCAAAATCCAAATGGGACTCCAGCACATGCCTCCATTGAACTCTCTGAATGATTAATATTTGTTCTTCACACAAAGTCATCAATAACATTACCCACTAGTAGTTAAATAACTCAATACTCAAATGACTTCAATAAAGAAAAAATTAAACAGTAACTCCCACATTGCCCACAAAAGCATTCCAGAGGTCCCCACAACACTGTATACACCACCACCCTACACCCCCACCCCCACCCCCATCCCCCACCAACTCCAGACACAAACAAGAACAACTAAAAAAAATTTTGCAAAAGACAACATATATACATATATCAATACATGCATTACAAGTTCTTGAGTTATATGGGGACCACAAGAAATGCATATATATATTTTGAAAAGGATGGGCTTTTTTTTAAATCTATTTTTATAATCCCATTTTTCTGGTTGTTGAAAGCAATCTGCAGCTAAGAATGCGGAGTGCTTACCAGCAACAACTGAGATGCTTTTGTCTTTGTACCGTTCCACAAATAAATCAATTGTGTCTTTGAAGGCTTTTGGATCCAGCAATAGAGTAGTGATGTCTTGAAACATTATCCCTGTACAAATTCAAAAACCCCCAAAAAGAAAAAATATTAACTAACTAACAAAGTTGACAACAAAGATTAAACCTTTATCCATTTGGGGGTCGTTTATATCTATCCTGAATATCTATTTCAACCCATTTTCCATGCTCAGTTAACATACATTAAAGAAAAAGAAAAAGATAGAACAAACACCTGGTTTGGGAAAATTAGGGACAACACGAATTCTAGATTGTATATCATGGATACGTGGATCTTGATCTTTGTGAGCTGACATTGTCCTTTTGGATACAAATAAATCCACTAAAGAGGATGAAAAAGTTTTCCCCCTCTGTTTCTGGGTTGTATATAAAGCTCCTGTGCACTGAAGATTTTTGAGTTTTGGCTGAAAAATAACAGTGAAAGTGAAGTAAAGAGCAGGGGAGGGGAATGAATTAAGAGGGAAAGGGGTATATATAGGAAGTGGCTTTTCAGTTCTTTTGGGGGGTTAAAAGAGTGAAATAAGAAAGTTGGGTCCTTTTTTCCGATAATATGTCCACTATTAACTTGATATCGAGATTAAAAAATAATAAATAATAGAGATAATTTTATTAAATTATCTTTTGAATATAGTATCATTTATTTTACTACTTGTATTGTATTTATGAGTTTTTAAATACTTTTCATGATAGTCATTTTGTATCTAGTATATTTTCTGCTTTTGGTAATTTTATTGAATCATCTTTTGAATATAGGCATCATTTATTTTACTACTTTTATTGTATTTATGAGTTTCTAAATGTTTTCCACTATAGTCATTTTTGTATCTAGTATTTTCTGATTTTGGGATTGATATATTTGCGTTGAGGTTCTTTCGAAAATAACTTTTTCATCTTTATAAGATAGGATAAGGTCTGCAGACTCCACTTGTGAGATTTCACTAGATATGCTATTTTTGTTCGTTTTTTGAATATACGAAATATAATATTTTTAAAAATATAATAAATAAATATAATTTAATAATAAAAATAAATTAAAAACTAAATACAAAATTATTTTTAATTTTATAAATTAAATAAATATTATTAAATATCTATTTTTATAATAGTAGATAAATACAGATGAAGTATTCATCCACTACAGGTTTTTTTGAGGTAGAAAGTTAGGATTGAGTATGAAAAAAATGTATCAAGAACTTTAATCTTATACTATTTATTTATTTTTAACTAAGATTCAAACTCATGATATTGAGATTTTTTTAATAATTCAATGACGATTGAAGTGTCCCAATAGAAGACTTTGACACCACAATAATGATGATATTATTTGATTACAAATTTTGAAAATAGTTTTTTTATCTTTGTAAGATAGTGAAAAAGTTAAAATATATTTTATTTTTTATGAATTTTAGTTATGAAAATTTATTGGGTATAATATTATTGTTATTTGATTTACAAATTTGGAAATTTATTCAAGTAAATAAGTGTAAATTTTAATTTAATAACTTTTTTTCCTTTTAGAGTAGAATTTAACCTGTTATCAGATATATCAGCCAATTTAAACTGAAATTTGATTTAGTGAGTGTTTGAAATTATTTATTTTTAGTGATTTTTTACTTTTAAGTATTTCTTAATCGATTTCTGTCGTGAATATCAAATATCAAAGATCAAAGAGAAATTACAAAAAAAGTTAGAAGCGTGAGAACATAACAACAACAACGACAACATATCCAGTGAAATCCCACAAGTGAAGTCTGGGGAGGGTCAAATGTATGCAGACCTTACCATTACCTCACAAGCTAGAGAGACTATTTTCTGAAACCCTCGTCTAATGTATTTTAAAGAAACAATTGTATCCCACTTCAAATCCCATACTTAAATCTTTAATAAATTTAAGACAATTAGTCCCCTTTAGCAATAAATTATATTAAATAAATAATAATAATAATTCAATCTATCATTTTGGCACTCACAAGAACAATCAACCAAATTTTAGGTTCACACTTGGTATGTCTAAAATAATTGATTAACAATCATAGCACAAATTTGTAGTGGCATAACTGTTTAATTTGTTTAAGAATTTTTTTAAATGTGAAATTAAGAAGAAAGTACAAAAGCAACATTATATTATTTAAAGTAATTCCTCGTATCAACAAAAAAATTAGAAGGATAACCAATGTTTTTTTTTAATGTTATCATTCTCCATGTCTTTTTAGATAAAGAACCAAGAGGAACCCAATTTTGTGACAATAGATTTTGAAAGATCTTCATGTTTGTATATTATTGTCAACTAATTTTGTATGTCAATTTGCTTCTGCAAATTTATGAATTTCTTAATTCTTAGAACATTATCATGATATTATTTACACGTGTAAATGATAGTGTAAGTCATGTATTAATCAACATGGATTATCCATTGTTATAAAGTATGTACATGTTACTTTATGTGGATTCGGCGTCGTTCATCAGAACAGAAGAGGAAAGTGAAGAATTTCATAAGGCATAACACAAGTTCACATAATACGCGAATTCTAGGATTTACTGATGGCATAATACAAGGGACAAATCTATGAGTTCTGTTTGGTCAAAATAGACAACAATACGTGACATGAGTTGTGATAATTAAATATGGTATCAAATCAAACTTTCTCAATACAATTGTAAGATAAATTTTAGTGAGCACGATGAGTCCCTAAAGAAGGATATATTTGACCCTCATCACGATGGAGGACGGGCAAAGGAGATGAAGGAGGCTTCTAAGTGGCAAATACACATAACATCTTAAGTCTTAAAGAGAATTTCAAAGAACAAGAGGGATTTTTAAAAAAATATAAAATATGACATAAATTCACATAATATGCACGCTTTTGTAACCTACGAATAAAGTTTATAATTTTCTTCTCTCCTTTCGATATCCAAAAAGTAAGTACTAGAAATATTTGAAAAGGCAAGATTTTGGCTAAGTTCAAATGATTCTAAATCTGAACCGTGCACAATTTTGTTCACTAAAAGATTTGTTAATATCATAATTACCTACAAAGACTTTAAAAATAAAAACTTTCAGTAATAATAAGCCTCTTGACTAATTCCTAAAATCCCAATTGATGTCCTCCCACAAATACTTTGTCATAATAAAAAAGAATGAATACAATTTGAGTTGTTGATATTTGATACGAGGATTGAGTTGCAATCTTATAGTAACATCTAGATAATTGAGGCGCGATTCACGACTTCCTCACAAAATGAAAAAAAAAAGTCATATATGTCCCTTGATAACCAATTTATTCATAGAAACTTCAAACGTTATACTTCTAAACAATTCAAAAGTTCCAAATATAACCCTCGATCGTACTCACAGTAAAAGCTAGCTAGGTCGAAGTATAATTGTAATTGGAAAATTCACTTAAAAAGAAATTAAAATAAGAAAAGAGGACTGCACCACAACGTGCCCATCTCTTTCTTCATACATCATAAGTAGCTTTCAAATATTTATAACTTATATTCTGTATTTTACAGCTTCTTATTTTTTCCCTCATAATAAATTTGTCAAAAATAAAATAAAATAATCCTACTTATGTATACAAATAAATAAATAAAATTAATATATTCTCTAACGAAAAAGATCTACCTAATACTTAATAACTCTAATTAAGTGTATGATGCCTAACTCTTTTTACTTGCATAGTTGCATGGCCCTTTCAATTTGCCAAATCTATGGGAAAAATTGGATTATTATAATTAATTACACTTAAAAAGGGAAAGAATTGCAATTGTTTTAGTTTGGTTTTACATAATTGCACCCATTTTATAGAAAAATTAATTAAAAAAACACTGTGACCCTCATTTATTTCTTCTTTTTCATCCTGTTGTTAGTGATTATGATTTCAACTTTGCAACTAGTTGTTGGTGCTGGCTAGAAAGTTGTGATATCCTGCCTAACTTTCTAAATTTAATTCTAATCTTAATCAAATTAATTAGAGCCGTTATAAGTGATATATATTTCAAAAAATAATTTAATTCTTGAATAAGAAATTAAGTGTTCACACACGATTTTAACCATTTCTAGATTATATGATCATCAATTTGTATTCATAGAAATACGTGTATGTAATATTAACTTTTCTTTAATTACTAAGTTTTTGGTTAATTTACATCATAGAAGTTGCATGAACGTATGTAATTATCTTGTAAGTATCATTATTGTGTAAATGTTTCTAAGACTGAGAGTGCACCAAACTTAGATCCTAAACCTATTTTTGTAGATATGTTTTATTAAAAGAAAGATTTTCATTGATCTTGTGTTCAGATTAGTGAACTGTCCTTCTTACTACTATAATAATTGTAATTTATTAACTTAATAACATACACAATTAATTTTTGTTCTTTAGCAAATAACCTTATGTTTAATAGGGCATAATGTCACGCCCAGAGAGGGTACCCTTCGCGTGACCAGCACTCAAAGAATCATTGTTGATTCACCAAGAGAACCACCTAGTCTTATCGTCACATCATACTCAACAGCGTAAGAATACTCAAGAAAAAGTCATAATTTTAGATAAATAAAACATCTTATAATAATAGTTTCCAATGATCAAGTTTGAAAATTAAACACAATCGACAATTTTCTACTCAGTGTCTATGAAACCTCTATCTGACAATCTAGATGGTACCATGACAGGTCATGACTACCCTAATCAAATAAATAAAAGTACTCAAAACAAGAAACATAAGTGGGCATCCTCCGAATGTAGGGGAGGGCTTATTATCAAACAACTGAATGTGATAAGATCATCAACGAAGTGCATGTTGATGACCTCTAATACCTAACTCTGCATCATAAAATGACGCAGTCCAAATAGACGCCAGTACATTGAATATACTGATATATGTAATGGCTTGAAAGCAAAGGACATAATCAACGATACTCAAATCAAGTAGCTCAACTCAAATCAACTTAGTAAAACATGCAAGTTTATGAACATAGTCATGCTTTTAAAAAAAAATTGATAATATGCAACTCACGCCAAATCATCCAATTTGTATAGTAAAACCATGCTTATAAAAGAAATTCTAGCATGCAATTCAGTCAAATCAGCTACGCAAAATTAAGGAGTTACTCTAACCGACAATCCTCCCACTATCATAGTTGGTGATGCACAACGAATGCGACGTCATTTCCATGCCCGTCCATTACTTGCCAAGGTAAGGACACTCAATTTTTCTCTTGGATCCATAATCCTCGTTTATCTTTTTGGAACAAAACTTGCCAGAGTTAACTGCACAACTCTCCTACGCTGATAACATAGTTATGACATGTTATACTCTTACCCAACTTGGTGCTCAATATTACTCCCAAAATATTCTCTTTAAAAGTCTTATTCAAACTCATCTCAAACATCATCATCATCATATCTCATCAATAAAGATATTTTGAAAATTAATTACATCCTCATCAAATATTTACTCAAAACATCGTTTAAACTCAATGCTCAATTTCATCAAAACTCATTAAAACATGCATCATCTCACCAAGACTCTAATTTCTCAAATCACTATTTTTGCTAAAAACTCATGTTCGCGCATACTTTGTAAAATAAGTTCAAAAATCATCTTTGTTCAATCATACAAAACAAATCTCATTTTGAAATAATGCATAAAATCAAATACAGTCCTTAATTAGAGTTCATGTGAGTGAAGACATGAACATGCATCCAATCAAATACCCAACTCATAAACATCATCAACACACTTTTATGTACAAGAAACTTAATAAGACAATAGATAATTCAAGAATTCAATTCAACAAATTCAAAGAAAACTCAAACTCAACTCAAATCAAATCAATAGAGATGAAGGGGCACATGGACGAACTCAGTCCAGCGTTATGTTAGCTTTACATACCTGAGAGACTTAGATTTTTGAAAATTTTGAAGAACGCACTGGATTCTGTTGAAACCCTAGATTTTTCTCCCTTGAAACCTTGCTCTAAGTTGGAGAAGGTATTTTTGCGTAATAAGACTGAATAGATATGTTTTAAGACTTGTTTAAATATAAAAAGGTCAAGTTAAGGTCTTGAAAAGGTGGAAAACGATCAAAATAATTCTTCTTAAAAATATTTTCAAAGTTGTCTTCGGGTCAACCTACGACCCGTAGAAACCAACCCCTAAACTTTTGGGGAAATTTTGAGGTTTCTCTATTAATTCTACGAGCCCAATCTACGGCCCGTAAAAGCACTTTTGACCCGTAGTTAGGTCTGTCAAGTCTGTAACTCAAAAATGAACCTTATGAAGTTTTTCCACAAGTTACCAGTAGGGGGCGTCAATCAAACCACGGCCCATAAGTTAGTTCGTAGGTTCAACTCTGCGTTGGCAATCTGTAGTAAAATGATCATAACTTTTTACTCCGAACTCCAAATGAGGTGAAATTAGTGGATTTGAAAAGCTAATTCAAAGACCTTTCATTTGATAGGTCATACGCCACCTAACTCCTTATGTGCTAAAAGGTATGGTCATTTGTAGTTGACCTTTGCATAATCTAATGCGAAAATCTCAATCGATAGGAAAGTTTTGAACTCAACTAAGTACTAGAGGTCTCCTATGACCCTAATCCACTTCTAATACGCTTTTCACATATGGGAATGAACCTTAAATTATAGGTACATGTAAGACATCACTAGGTTCAGACTTATATATTTACGACGAAAAAATTCAAATCCTATGAATAAAGTTGTGGAGTATTACACATAAATTCATAAGTAATTGAAGTCAAGTCCAAACATAACTTGTAGAATATTATGACACAAATATATAAAGGTTATATGATAAACTTATACCATGCAAAACAAATTATTTATTATGAGGAAATTTTTTTAAACACCTGCAAAAAATAGAAACAAAATACTAAATAGTGATATATATCAAGAAAAAAAAAGATATTGTCATATCTAATAGGTTTTGTTGAGGTAAGAAAATCCTGGAAAGATTTATGAAAAGAAAGAAATTAAAGATTCTGATATAATTTAGGACCATAATTAGTCAAATCTAATTGAAATATCCTAACTGTTTTTATTTGACCTTTAACTTTGCCCCTTCCTATTTGATTGAGATAGAAGGTTTGTTTGTACGTCACCTCATGCCAAATTACTAGGCTAATTCATTTCAGCAGTTAAAAAAATAAAAATTAGAAAGCTACGTAAAAACAAACTCTTTCTAAAGCCAAAAAGGTAAGCTATATATTGTACGTACGTTATGGTCCATCTCAATGCACACATCATTTTCACTAAATAAATTATTTCTGTTTTCTTCCTCTCTTAACCAAAATCATAACCAGAACCAGAGGTGGAGGCGGCTCAATATAATTGATGACTTAGCTAGAGTTGCATACCTTATATAATATCTAATTGGTGGTAGCGAAAAAAGTGAAAAAGAATCAAAGAGAAAGAGATTATTACTTTAATCTCGATTTACCAAATTTAGTTCAACTTGTGCATTTATCATTTTTTATCACAACTATATTCTTTCTCACTTCATGTTGAACATTATTACTCCCTTTGTCTCATTTTATGTAACACATTTTCCTTTTGGTCCGTCACAAAAGATGAAACTTTACTCTAATTGGAAAAATTAACTTTAAAATTCTCATTAGTCAAATGATTCTCAGTCATATATTGCACAAATATTCAAAGAATGATTTTAAACCATAATATTTAAAAGTTTTCTTTTTCTTCTTAAATATCGTGTCAAATCAAAGGGTGCCACGTAAAATGGGACGAAATACTTTTTTTCAAAATAGTTAAGAAAAGATCCAATTACTATTGGATTACCTTCTTGGAAGATCACACGTGTCGATAAGCTATTGGTGGAGAAAAGTTAGATGTGCTTTCAATCTCAATCAGACTCTAACAAACTTGGAATAATTATAGACAACCAAGTCATCAAATTGAAACTAACTAAAAACACTCAATTAATATGAAGGATTGAAGGGCAAAAAGTTAAATGGCATGACAAAACAAATAGGATCGTGTAGGATTTTGGCATTATATTTAACAGAAATTAAGAAATGTAAGTAGCATGAATTGGATACGTACTAAATTGGTTTTGGCAACAAGAAACCAAATAGAATTTGTAAAAACATAAAACATAGGTAACAACTAATGTGAGAAGTAAGAGTGGACATAGTTTGGGTCAATCGAAAATTAATACCAATTTTTTTATATTTGGTTTGGATTTTTGAATTATGAATTAGATTATAATTTATGGATATCGAATTAGATATCAGATTTAGTATTATGGATTTTTTAATATTCAAAAGGTTAAAATTTTTATGCCTTATATTTAGCCCTACTCATATTCTTATGTGTCTAAAAGTTTACTAGATTAGTATCCTACAAAGCTATTTGTTATAGTATTATAAAGTACTATATGAAATCATAGGGCATGGGAGATGGTCTCAATCCTTGAATAATTGTAGAAAGTTATATACATTTTATGGAATAAACTATAGTAGGTAAATTGAGATTGTTGATTGTCGTGGCCTGCTTTAAAGACTCAAAAGTTAAAATCAAAAATTCAAAATATCCAAATTGACTAATTCAAAATTGAACTAAAAACTCAATCTTATTTGAATTGCAATTTCTTGAGCCCATTAACAAAAACTCTAAACCAAAATTATCATATTCAATTCTAACAACATCCATCCCTAATAAGAAGTGGTCGTTGGCTAGTGAACATAGTTTAGTTTTTAACTCTCCTTTTCTTTTATAAATATAAAAAAGAAATAATTTCGAACTTATAAAATCATTATTTTCCATATTTTTAGATATACATAGAAAATATCTTCGATATAGTGCCTTAGATGATTCACATCTCAAAATCAAGATTAGATATCAAATAATCACATTGAACTATTCAGATGATTAAGAGTCCTCCCAACCTAAAAATACATTTGATAATTTTCACGTACAAATATAACAGAGAAAAGACATTATAGATTATTAAATATACACGTACGATCAAGACTCCTTACCATCTAAACACAACGACCCACACAATTATCATATTGTTGGCTATTTGATTTTGCCAAGTTTGGAAGGTTTGATTATTTTGTGAACAATATATTATAACATAAATATCCATAATATATAGGTCTCCCTAACCCTTGGTGTACGAGCCATTTTGGTTTGTCTTGTAGCAGCTAGCTAGTTTACACTAATTACTAGGGGACAAACAAATCTTTCATGTAAGGTAACAACTTAGATTTTCTTTGTCCCCATTCATTTTTGTACTACTTTCCTGCCCTCAACTGTCCTTACCCCATAGGTACTTCTCTATAGAAAAAAAAAAATCACAAATAGCCACTTTTTAATTCTCATAATTGGAAAAAAAAATAGTATGATATTATTTGTTTTGGGGAAAACTATATAAACTAGATTCATTAAGTAAAGTATTTATTCAAATTTTAGATCTATTCTAATTTATTTATTCGAATTCGACCTTAGGTTCAAAGTATTTATCTTAGTGTCTCTTTCTTTGTTCAGGTGACTAGTGACTCAATCCCTATCACTTCTATGAATTAATCTTTGGTGATACTCCGTCAGTATATTGATATCATATCGGACTGAACTCAATCCTTTGTGATACTTCATTGGTATATTGATATCATATCGGTATCAAATAGGATTGAGCTCTTCTTTTAAGAAATAAATAAAAAATAATTAAGAAAAAAATATTTATTAAACTCTAAATTGGTGGAAAATATTTTTTTTGTGATACTCCATCGTTATATTGATACCATATCGGTATTATATAAGACTGAGTTTAATCCTCTATGTTTCTCCATCGGTACATTGATACCCTATCGGTATCATATAAGATTGAGATCTTTTTTTAAGAAATAAATAGAATACAATTAAGAGAAAATTATTAAAGTCACAATCTTATTTATTAAATTCTAAATAAAATATATTCTTTGTGATACTTCGTCGTTATATTAATACCATATCTGTATTATATAGGACTGAGTTTTATCCTCAATGATACCCTGTCGATATATTGATACCATATCAGTATCATATGAGTAGGAGGTATTAATTGTAATTAATTAAAAAAATATAAATATAAATAATTTGCTTAAAAAAAGTCATGTGATTAGTTTCCCTTTATTTTTCTTTCTTCTCTTTTCTCACTTTGCTAAATTGTAGGATAAGGTTGGCCCATGAACCATAGGAAAAGAGGAAAAAGAGACGGGCCCAAGGAATTTTAATCGGTGCGTAGTAACACAATATACACTTTTTCTATCTAGTATACATTGAATATATAATGTTATATATATAAATATATTCTAAATTAAGAGAAAATTATTTATTAAATGCTTTTTAAATCCAATTTTTTTCCTCTAAAAATACACAATCTCATAAAATATAGTATTTAATTTATAGTTTGCTAGATTCATCAAATTTACCATAGACTCTAGAAACTCAAGGTGGGGTTTTATTATTATGAGAAAATTTTCTTTTTCTTCGTATTTTTCTCAAAAACTATTTCATCAAACTTTGTTTTACGAAGAGAAAATTCTAGAAAAACAATAAGTAGTGTTGAGGCCCTACCATGTTATTTTGACTATAAAATTTTTACTAATGTTGAAGTAAATGAATGATATGTCCAAGTAAATTGCTCACATCTTGAATTTAAATCATATGTTTAATGAATAATAGCGCGACATAATGATTTAATCTAGGAGGCAATCATCATTTGAGTCTTCCTATTACACACACACACACAAAAAAAAAAAAATTCATCCAACATTTTCTTGTAGAATTTTATAAATATTTGTTTTCTGATAAGATTTTAAGTTTGCTGGATTTATTTTTTTTAAAATCGTGATCTATAATATTCATAAATTATAAAAAAAAAAAAGATCATTTACTAAAAAAATTACCTAAAGGATAATTGGCAAAAATTTCATGTACATCGAAGATTCCTCCGTTCACTTTTATTTGTTCACCTTAATTTGAACTTTACATGTTTTTTAAGAAATAATGATTAATATCAATATTTATCCATTATACTGATATTGATTGATATATAGTTTAAGATTTCGAAAAATGATTTGAGATAAAAGTAATTAACAATGAGAATAAAACATGAAGTAAAAAATATGTGTTATTTTTTGGTATGCGAAAAATGACAAATAAAAATAAATATTTATGAGAATAAAATTTATACTTTAAAAAATTGTTCTATTGTAATTTTAAATAATGTGCATAAAAATTTTTGAAATAACAACATTTTCTCTCTCTTTTATGTACAAAAATATGAGTCCAATAACATCTTTTTCAATTATGGGATATCAAAAACATTATTGAATAATGTTAAGCAAATACTTTAATTTGTTCAAGGAAATAAACACGTTTTTAGGACTATCTAATAGAAAATACAACAATTAAATATATAGTTGCACTGTATTTTATTCCGTTATTATTATAAGAAATTGACTTTCACCTGAATTAATAACTTATGAATAAGAGGATACTCTACCACAATAGGTGATCCAAAATACTTTATAGCATCACACCATCTATATTGTGGAAATTTATTCAAGTCCAAAATCCTCCTAACCCAATTTATTAATTTGTTTAAATGAATGAGTCATTTTAATTAATTTTTACCACATTTCGTTCGTTCAGTTTATTATTTGGATAAAAAGTAGAGTAATGTATGTAGCTGAGGTATCGTAACAAACACATTTAGCAAAACTAAGTGTGGAAATGAACATGATCTTACTGAATCATATGTAATCTCCAATTCATTACAAACATTTGGTTTGACATATAATGTTTGGATTTATCTTTTCTTATGTTATATTCTTCAAATATCTGGTGGTATAATGCCAAACAGAACTCCTACTTTAGATAAAATGTTCTTTTACCTCTTTGTTGTAAGATGGAGCTTTGTTTACTTTCTTAGATATGCAAGGCATGGTAAGTTTGTCAATTATCAGATTAAGTAGTTGCTTAAGAAAATGAAGTTAGAGGCAAAACACAGACAACAACTACGCCTGAGTCTCAAGCAAAATATAGACGCGCTGCACAAATTAAGTATGATCCGAAATTGACCTCTTAGCATAGATGTCAAAAAATAGCATCATGGTCAAGATTCAAGAGTCACAAGTTCCATAACAACTCCTTGATTCTATCTTCTTTGCTAAATTTGTCACTATTTTATCCTATCAATGATGAAATCAATAATTCATGAATAATACTTGCGGCCTACATAGTTGAGTCTGGATCTCCTATTTCTCACAGGGTTGAACCACTTGTTTCCATCAGTCATTTTGGACCTAAGTTTCTTGTATTCTCTTGATCTAAGTGCTGTCTCCATAATCTTCATATCCTCACAAATCTCATATCTAGAAAGTGTTGCCAAGGTTGGCATAATATCCCTCTGAAAATCTTTCATTCTCCGTCCTCTTTTCAATGTTATTCCATTGTCCTTTCTCTCCGTGGCATTAAATTCAAATGCATTTGAGGTCACACAACAGTCGTCAATGGAGCTTTCAGGTTGTTTGAGCACCATTTCTTCAAAAGTGTCTGAAGAACACTGTGGTTGTTCTGTATATTGATCACTTTCAATCTTGTTCATGCTGTTAGCAACGCTTGGTTCAGAACATTCCAGGGCAAGATAGATGAGGGACACTGCTCCTCTTATGATCTGACCATCGACTTCTGATGTTTCTCCCATCTGGTTATCAATGTTACTGAAAGAGTCAATATCCTCTTGGCTTGGAGATATATTTGCTTGAAGTGTTTCAGATTTTTCAGCACTTGAAGTTTTCAACTGAGTTCCAGATTGCATTGTCTCTATGCCACTTGAGATGTCCTCAAAACAAGAAGATTTGCATGACGAGAGAGATCCATCAGGACCACTATCCTTGACAAAATCTTGAGTCTTATATTCAGCAGAAGATAATGGCTCATGCTTGGCTTTCTTACTTTTGTTTTCTGGTGTACTTGGAACTTGATTATCACTGTCCAGAAATTTGACGGTCAAGTCATCTTTTTGGGATTCAGTAGTGAGACTGCCAGGATTTTCACTACTGTTTGAAAGCGGCTGATTGAGGTTTATCGAGAACTGTTCGACTCCAACATTTTCCGTTCTTTTAAAACTGTGGCTGCTGCCAATCACAGAATTAAGGATTCTTTGGGGAACAATAGCAGAGGTCTCATTCGGACAGCCATCATCTTGCTCTCTCCAGTTAGAAGCAGTGGGAAAGGTGCTCCCACGAGGTTCACCAGCTAGTCGGTGTGACTCCCCTGAGGAAGCCCTACTTGAAGAACATGCCAAGCTAGGATCATCTGAGTGAAAAGAATCATCAAATATGGATTTGTTAAGGTCCAGGAAAGCTCGTTCATCAGAAATAAGAGCTTTGCGCTTTCCTGATATATCACCAGAAAGGAGAGGCTGCTCACATTGTTTAACTCCTGCAGAATATGTAGAAATCCGATAAACACAGAGAAGCATAATACTAATAGTATTTTGCCTTAAATGTTTGTAGCTATGAGCAAGGGATAAAAACTGCCAGACCTTCAGCTAAAGGGTTCTGCTTCAGACAACTCGTGCTGCCATCTGGAACAAAATAATTTCTTGTATTCCCATCAAACCAATTATCCTTAATGCTATTTGTGAAGCTGTGGGTGCATTGGTAATCACGCTTATATCCAGAATAAGAAACATGAGCAGAATTCGTAGAAAACTGGGCCTTTAGTTCTGCGTTGGATACTGTTTGGTTTGATTCCTCTAAATCAATAAAATTATTCCAAGTCTTTGTCAGGCCACCTGTTTTGGTATCACGCGGACTAGCATCTGATTCCACTAAATCTATTATATGATTAAAGGTCTTTGTTCTGGCACTTGTTTTCAAATTGTTCCTACCAATGCTCAATGAGAGATTAACCTCCTCAAAATGATGTGCTACACCACCATGGTAATAATGATTTTTCTCAATTGAATTCTCCAAACTATTGCGGAAACCATGCCTATTCAAGTTCCCTCTATCAATATGATCAAGATAATGAGTGGGACAAATTTGAGGATTTGAAAGCCGTTGCTGCAACCCTGGAAAGGTGCCTTGCTTCTCTTGCAACAAGTTGAACACCTGATGCATATGAAGAAATATAACAATAACATAAACAAATCCTCAAGTAAAGCTTTTAAGAGATCTTTTAAAGTCCAAAACAACATGTTATTTCTTCTTAAGCAGGCCATTTTCTCTTTGAACGATTAGTCAAAATGTAGTGCTCAGCAAAGGGAAAACCAAAAAGGAGCAAAACTTAGAAAGCCTCTTGGCATGTTACAAAAAAAACCATGTCCAATTACCTTAGGAATGCTGCAAATTCTCTTCTGACCAACAGACATGGATGGTGACGTAAAATTTCCAAATGCAACTGGATTTTCTTGTCGGACTCCTCTGCTAAAATAAGCTCCATCAAATTCTTTCCAGCTCAAATCCTTCATCATGTCCTTTTGTGTGTAGTACAGGTGATGAAGTTCATAATCCTAAAATAATAGCAAAAGGTGGCTGAAAAGAAAAGAACAGGAACACATTCTCCACTATGATTTATACACCTCCTTTTTATTTTCTTTCTTAATTTGACCTGCAGTCCATATACAAAGTTTACAGGTAGTATACTCCCAACATTTTTATAATGTCGTGATTTTACCAAACCTTTTTTAATAAGTTGGCTACTTTTGTTTTGAAGTCATACAAATCTCAAACATAATATGTACGGAGTAGGTATCATTTAGTACCTGCTTCTTGAATGGATGACCCTTCCCGAGTAATGTCTCCTTGAAAGTGCTTTTCACAGGTTCCTCACACTTCAATGATAAACTCAGATCATAGTTGTCAGTAACCAACATTATGCCCTCTCAAGAATGAAATCTTAATCAGCTGTTCAATTGAGTTTTGCAAGTTTATGAATTATCAATTGTTGCATGGACCTTTTATATTGCAACCCGCGTCCCTAGTTCCATGCTTTCACCTCTTAAAAAAACACAAAAAGTAGAAGATAAAGCAGAAGAAATTATCAGTGTTGAGACAAATTTTCATCAATAAAGCATACAAAGAATGATCACACTGTTCAATCGCATACTAATTACACACAATGTGAGAAATTCTAGCAATACAGAAGCTCAAGCAGATACCGCAGTAAAACTGACAAGGAACATTCTGTTTTGTTGTACAACACCAGATTCTCAAGATTTTCATAGTCGACATAATATTGTATCTCTTAGACCATTACAATACAAAATTCTAATAATCATCCGTTGGTTCTTCCATTATGTGAACTAAAATCCTAAAAATCCCGCACGAATAGCACTATATGATCCTGAACTAGGCAGTTCTTGTTGGTTGAGTAGCTAGCCATCCTAGTTCAAGATCAGATAAGCAACACTTGCTGAGACAAATAAAAATTTTTCACTACATTTCCTGTGACCTGCTTCACTTAAGACCTAATATTAGACTTTGCAACCCACTATACAGTGTCATGCCAAAACTGCTACATTGCTAATGTAATTTTCTCTACTGTCAATCTTAAAAAGCAAGAATATACCTACAAGTACTCAGGTCAAGACAACATTAAGGAAGAAGATACTTTTTTCAGCAGGCCAAACAGTTCAGTGATCAGCTAATGAAAACAAACAGAACAACTCAGATGAGCCAATGCATTATTGACCTAGTCTTGTGAGCTGTGAGCTCAATCATTGTTTTCTCCTTCTGTCCTTAGATTTTTAATTATTTTTTTTTTTTTTTTGCAACTGTAAGAATAAAACTAAAAAAGGAAAACTAATTTATGAGACACAGAAATAATCCCACACTACAAAACAGAAACTGATGAATTTAGACCACAAAAAGATTGTCTTTTTTCTTTTCTCACAGAAAAAGTTGTGCAACAGAACCCATGAAGATGCACTACATTGAAGCTTAATGCTTATTGTGAAGCTTTTTCTTTTTTGCTTTTGACCAACACCATTAAAAAACTGCATGCAAGCAAAACACATAAACAGAAAAATGAAACAAGAAGAGAAAGAATGTAAATACTTAAACAAAATATCCCTAAGAAATCAATCAGAAAGAACCCCACAGGACACAATGCACACAACAACAAACATTGAATCTAAAGAACCCCATAATAAAAAGGAGATCTTTTTCTCTCTCACACACACAGAGGAAGGACTTACAAGAAGGAAGAAACCAACATAACCCCATTGAGCAAAAACTGCTTCTTTTCTACTGCCCTTTAATGTTTGCACTTTATGAGAAGCAAAAGAAGACAAGAATTTTAGGAAGGTGGATGAAGAGTACATGTTTTTGCCGATCCAAGAAAATCAAATTAAATGCTGATGGTTATAAAGATATTACACACTACCCACCCACCATTAATAAACACATACAGAAAGATCAGAAGGACAACAATTAAATTAGAAAAGAAAAACAAATCAAGATTACAGAGAAAGAAGAAAAGATGGTATCTTTGGAGGCTTAAAGGTTTTACCTTTGCGTGGGATTTACCACAAGAATAGTGTGGGATCATCTTTCTTCATCATCCATAAATACCCCTCTTCTCTTTCATCTTTGTTTTTCTGTTTTGTTTTTTAGGATACTCACACATACACCGTTGGATTCGCTTATTTTTTTTGATTTTTTGACTTTTAAATATTTTTTAAATTTTGATAGTGTTTGAGTAAAATAAAAAAATAAACATTTTTTTAAAGTTAAAAAAATAAAAAATTGAGAGTTCCCGACTTAATTGAGATTTTTTGTTTTAAAATAGCAGTTTCAGAATTAATTTATACAACCATTGTGATAGGAGTATTATTTTATTTCATTGTGGAACGATAATCAATATACTTTTTTCCAAGGCTCCTTCAAAGTTCTTTTAAAAATTCAAGCTTAAAATTAGTAGGAATAGTAAAATAAAATATTTATTTTTGATAAAAATATCAAATAAAATGAATTGAAGGATACAGAAAATAATAATATTGAAATAGAATGTGGTAGTTATAACTTATTAACCCAAAAAAAGAGTATCTGTGGGTGTCTGCAAACTGCAAAGAGTTCTGTGTGATAAAAGAGGCTGACCATCTGGACGAGGTATATAAAAAAAAGTTAAATTTTTTTTTTTATATATAATATAAATTTAAATTAATTAAATTTTAATATAAATAAGCAATGTCGAATAAAAAATATATTTTTGAAAAAAGGGCAGACCAACTTTAGGAAGGGTCCCTTCTCCCAAAAAGTGCTAAAAAGTGGCCAATTGACTGACTGACTATATTACGTACTATTATTAAATACACCTTTTCGTCCCTATATATTATTGTTATTGATTAAAATAAAATATTTAACTGTAAAATACAGTAAATAAAAAATAAATTTTTTTGGTAAATTTGTGAGGTAAAATTTGGTAATGCCAGTTGGTGCAATTATTAGTGGGATCTCCGTTTTTTTCTCTATTTGTTATTTCAACGTGTATCGAATAACGTGCTGTTCGTCTCCACATATCTGTAAAAAATGTAATTTGTCATCATCACTAATCTTCATTATCTAAAATTATTAATTGATAAATTCCTCCTATTTTGATTAAAAAAAATTATTTCTTTAAAAAATAATAAAATAATTAATTCTGAGCAAAGCGCAAGTCTATTGCGGTAAAGTTTGCATTTTTTCGAGAGGTTATTTCAATAACTTTATTAGTTATTTCAAAATTTTCCTTCAAAAAATAATCAATTCTATTGTAATATGTTTTCAAACTAAACGATCCCTAAAAATTATTTTCAAAATGACAAAATATGTATAGTAATTAAAAGGATAAAGTTTGTGCTCTTGTATTGGAATCCAATGTATTAAAAATTAGTAGATATATAGTTTTTACACTTCTAATATAGAAGTTTTTACATTTTTGATGCATACATATAAGTATAATAAATAAATAAAATTAGCAATATAAGGTAAGTGGTCCTAAAGTGTTAAAGCTATTCTTAAGTAAAGACTTTTTTTTTCAGTAACACAATAATAAAGATCATCTTGTTATATAAAAATGGTCCCCTATTAGTCTGGGGCCAATTTTTTTTTCTATTTATTATTATTTTTCTGGAGAGTAAATGAGCACGTAGGAAGTGATAAAAATGAAATCCAAAAAAAAAAAAAAAATCTAAATTTATGTTTCTGTCTTTCTGATAGGTTTAATTGATATCTGCCTAACAAATGACAAATGAAGCATGACATTTTTGGTTGAAAATAAATGCTTTTCATTCATTATTTTTAGACTAAGAAAAAAAAAAGTTTACATAGATTAAAGAAGAGTAACCAGTCAAGAGTAATGTCTTTTTTAAAACAATTATTTACATCATAGAAGACATTTTTGTAAATAATTATGAATTTGAAAAAAGAAATTCAGCATAAAGTGTGCTAAATTTAGGAGGTTTCAATGTACTTTGTGGATGGGTCAATGAAGATTGTACTATTGAAAGTCGTGTTTTGTTGATATTACTTATGAACTAGGTAAGTTTTGCATATATGAAGATTAGTATTGGTAATAATACCGCAAATTGTAGTTGAAAAATAATAAATAAATAATGTGTGGATATCTCGATTCAAACTCACTTATAAAATCTCAAATTAAAAAAAGTTGTGCACCAGCCGGGAATCGAACCCGGGTCTGTACCGTGGCAGGGTACTATTATACCACTAGACCACTGGTGCTTGATGTTCATATATGCTTTATATACATAATTATACAGAATCAATTGTTGTTTGCTTTTGCTTTTTCATGCCACGTATACAGTCTAGTGAGATCGAGACATTCACACCTTATTTACTTATTATTGTCCAACTACAATTTAGGGTATTATTACTAATACGTTAATACAATCTTCATTTTATTTATCATTAAATATATTTAAAATCTTTTCGAATTTGCAAAACTTACCCGTTTCTGCTTGCTTTTTCTTTTTCATGTCACATATACAAGTCTAGTTTAACCACCACCACCCTCAAAAAATAAAATGTCACATATACAAGTCTAGATTGACCCAAAAAAATTATCTCACTACGAAAGTCGATGTCTTAACCGAATCCAACAACCATGAGGTTCTTGTCTTACTAATATAAAATAATGTCACAGAATATTAGCATGTATGTGTATATTGTAACTCAAAACATTTTAGAGCAACAATTCAAAGAGAATTCAGCCAGGATGACAACTGAACTTTTGTGTTCAGTATATTGCATCTTCTAATTCTGGTAATGACTTATTTGTTGAAGAATTTTGAGCCTTTCAGTTTGCATCTTTTAAGCCCACTGTGTTATTTGGCCCAATTGTTACCATGAATTAAAGAGAGTCTTCACATGATGGTTTTCTTTGAACTTGGAGAGTAAGCTTGGTGACTCTTTACGTAGGCAAATTATTCCATCTAAATGACACTAGCTGACCAGGTAGAACAAGAGTTTCAGTTTGGCAACAACACAGATTTATCAGAATGCTACTGGATCCCTTTTAGTATTGGCCCAAAACTCTTGCTTCCTTTATCATCAACAAGAAGAAGAAGATATCAACAAGAAGAAGATGTAATCCCACAAGTGGAATCTAGAGGGTGGTGTGTACAGAAGATGCAATAGACCCTCGGCTTAAGTAATGCATATCAAAAACAAATATGCAAACAAAATACAGTAGGTTGTTTCCTTAGTTAATTCCTTAGACAGTTACATAAGTTTGTTTCATTCAGGACAAGAATATAACTCAACTACAACTATTTTCCTCGAAAAGAAATACTTAACACCTCAAGAGCCTCATTCCCGAAACAAAAACCAGTTAATTTCACCATGGTTTGATGGATTCTATTAGCATCTTAAGTTATGTTCTGAATTCTAATGTTCATTTACATCTTTTGGTTATTGCTGCAGTACAACTTACAAAGACAAGCAGCTCATTAGCATCAGAACTATGGTAACAAAGAACTTCAAACTGATTGCATTTACATTGAATAATAGTAAATAATAGTAGTAACATATTGAATAGAACACAGGGTAATAAATAACTATTGAGCTGCTATTTCTTGAAGCTTAGACTTGATTCTTTCCAAAGTGCCTTCTATTGCAATATCAACGGCATCCTTTTTACTCTTCAAACCCAAGGAACTTCCATGCTTTCGATACATCACTCTGGGGAGCATTTCCAAAACCTTTTCTCTCATCCTCCTGACTCGACCTCTTGGTATACTGGTTAAAACATCAAGAATCCTCAACCCCTTATACACAACATGTTCTTTGTGTATAAACACTGAAAATTCTTCATACTTCTCCTCTGGCAAATGCCATCCGTACTGTTTTTTTGCGGCCAAATCTTCAAAGAACACAGGAATGCACCCTGCAAGAATCCCATCAAACGTGGAACGTCTAGTTGGTGTATCCCCAGGAGGCTGCAAACAAAAGCTAGCTTGCAGCATTGGCTTCATAAACCTTATAGGATCATGTTGACAAATCCCATTAGAACAATCTACAAATTCACACAATTTCTCGTATCCTGTGCCATTAGCACTCATACTTGTGGCATTCTCACACTCAAGTCTAATACTTCTCCTAACATTAGGATTAGCTGAAATTCCACCACCACCAGCAAACAACATCAATGTGGTCCTCCTAGACCTCCTTAACCTATTCACCCAAGATTCGAAAAATGCAAAATTTGGAGGATGGAATGAAGTTGGATATGGAATAGCTTGTTCTTGCCAAGGATAAGCTCTACCTTCAAGAGTCAATGCAGTAACATTGTAAAACTCAGGTAATTCAAGAAATGAAGTACCAAAATACAAAGGATCACTATTCAAAGGTTGAATAAAGTCCCAAGCAGGCCTTGCCATGACCATAAAATGGTCATGACCATAATTTCTACTCCAAATATTAGGTGAATCAACATGTGCTAGAAAATCATACAAGTCTAAACCATGCTGAAAACTTGAATTAGCTTCAGGACCAAACAGGTACTTAAGGCTATCAAGGCCACCATAATAAGGAACATAAATGGCATTGGCATGAGTAGGATTAGATGTAAGACAAGGGTATTCAAGCATCCTACGATGAAAAATAAGCTCAAGCATAAAAGGGTCAGTACGATACCAGCTGTGGGATTTGTTGTGAGTCTTTTTGCCAAGGCCATGGTTTGCTAAATGAGGACAGAAATTGTCAAACAGAGGATATGCAGAGCAATTTGATAAAAGGTCAAGGTTGAATTGAGGTGGTAGATGTCTGATATGGATCCATTTGTTTCTGCAATCTGTTTCAAGATCGGAATCTTGGCAAGTTGCAGTGAGAAAAAACACGAAAAAGAAGAAAAGGGTGATGAAATTGGTGGCCATTAATGGTGACCGGGGGGGAAGGGGGGGGGGGGGGGTGAAGAAACTGTCGGTGGAAGACGGAAATTTGAGTCGCTCAAATCCAAAAATCCAATCTTTACCCAAAAATTTCACGAATTGAACTCTGAATCTTGAGTTAAAAGGCAAAACAAAAGATGGGTTGAGTTCAGTTTCTCAAAAGAACACCAAATCTAAATGAAAAACATGAGATATTGCGCACCCCAAAACTTGTTCAGAACACAAAATCTGAAAAAATAGGAGATGGGGTTTCTGGAAGAAAGAAGAAAATGGTGGCAAATGATGTATAACCCAGATGGCAGTTTGTTTAAGGAACACAGGACCAAGTCAGAGAAAATGGCGGACAAGAACCTGATAGTGTGAGACCAATACTTAGAGAGCAAAAGATCCTGTGGTGCGTCTGTTCTAAGAGTTCTTTTTTTCCCTCTGTTCAGCCCTGCTTGGATAGAATTGGAATAATCTCAACAGAAATAAATGAAAGTTATCTTAATATAGATAAATAGGTTAAAGTGGACTAAAGAAGTAAGGGATCGTTTGATAATTGATTAAAATTATACACATATTCGTAATATAGTAATTAATTAATGTATTAATTTATGTAAAAATTAGTTGTATGTCTTAGTTATTTCGCTATCTTATAACTTGTAGATGTATTAGTTACACAGGTTTCTAAATTGTCAACTAAACTGAATCTCGAACTTATCCACGCTCATCCAAACCGACCTCAAAAAGTGAGTTCAATTGATTAGAGCATCGCCCTATCAAAGCGGGCACGACAATGATTTATTTTATGGACAGTTATATTATTTTCAGCCCGCTGAGAATCCTCACAGCCCATGCAAAACGCCACCGATTTCAAAATTGTTAACTAAACTGAATTCCGAACTTATCCACGCTCATTCAAACCGACCTCAAAAAGTGAGTTCAATTGATCAGAGCATCGCTCTATCAAGACGGACACGACAATGATTTGTTGTATGGACAATTATATTATTTCTAGCCCGCTGAGAATTCTCACAGCCCATGCACAACGACGCAATTATCAGGGGCAAAAAATCATTTGCTTGCAATGCTTGAAGAAGCATTTCTTTTAATTACTCTTCTATGTTTGTTAAATGTTTTGATTGGTATTTATTTTCTATTTACATACAAAACTGTATAAATTATACGAGAATTAATACATAAAAATAATTTGTTTCCTATTCGCTACCAAATGATCCCTAATTGCATCCCAAGGGAATTATACTCTATAATGTTCACATGCATGGAGGATTTTGACCAAAGTGTTTCTCTTCATCATGTTGTCCTTTTGTGAGTATTACTAATTTAATTATTATTTTCTCAAAATTTCCACCGACATTTAACATGGGTCTTTCTTGATATGGGAGTGATTAATTTGAATTCGAGCCGCATGATTTTTTTTTAAAGTAAAGTACTTTCCAATAAATTCTTCTTTATAGATATAGAGCTTAACTTGAAACTTCTAATTAAGAATGAAATGATCATATTCATCTCAAAACAATTCTTACTAATCAATCATCTGTTGTTCTGATTAGCTTAAATCGTTGTCTACCCTTTTTGTGCTTATAATGTTCTACGTATTAAAGAAATCTTTAGAAAAATGAATTGGTAAAATACAATTTTGGAAGAGCGAGAGAAGAGTTATTCATGATATTCGTCTTGTAATATCTCACAAGTTGTGATTAGATATGGTTTTAGCGTAAGATATTGAAAACCACCTCATTGGAAAGACAAAAAATAACGATCAACCTATCAAAAAAGAGAAAATGTGCAATTCATGTTTAAATTTTTCTCTTTAAATTGAAGTTCATTTCAATAGGGAAAAAAAAAAAGAGTTTTACAAGGTAAAATTACACTGAAAGACACTAAACTTAAAAAATTATAAAAAATATAGCCCTCGTTGTATAGACATGTATAGTCAGTATATATCATAATGTATATTTTGTGTATAGTCCATGTATAAGTAATATACATTGTATAGAAGTGTATACTTTCTATAAC